>CM076727.1:13804294-13862633 GCA_038501795.1 Pseudopleuronectes americanus | reverse complement strand
GCTGTAAGTGACCCGGCCTGGGGGTCAGTCGTTGCTTATGGATCAGCTGAGAAGAGCTTTTAATCCAACTATTATAGACTCAATGAGGCCCGGAGTTATTCTCAAACCTCTGCTCACTCATGTTTGTCGGCCACACTGCTCCCTGGGAGATTACCGCGCGGAGTCTACATCAGTTGGAAGTGAGTGCACTCCTTGACAATAGATCAGACTAACAGCATCAATACTTGATCATCCTTAACGATGACTGAGAGTCTGCTAGTCAACCGAAAGAGAGAGGGTGCATCTTGAATACACAGGGAAGACAGGATAGCAAATCACGACTGTTGACGCACATGTCCAGCCGTCTGTGCAGAGCGACGATCCATAGAGGGGCTGCGAAAGTCTACTCACGTGATATATATGTTTGAATACTCAATTCATCTCAACCACGTTCTCATTTCCTTGTGTCATTGGATGCAAACATAGAACTAGCAGCCGTTCATACATGGACTATTCGCTGTCAGTTTGAGGAGTTTGTTGATTCTTAAATTATAAATACAGGTCGTGTTGCTGTACAATACAGTTTGGTGTCATTGTGTAGTGTATCTGAAATCTCTGCCTTTTCAATGAGGCAAGCAGGTCATGAAATACACATGCAGGTACTTTGACCGAGGTACTTTGATTTTCTGCTAAAACCTTTGTTCTTTTTGTTCCTGGCAGGAGAGATCAATAAAAAAATGCCGGAGCGCCATCCATTATTAGTCTGGCGATGGATTTTACAAAAAACACTCTCGCCCATCGTGTTTCATTTGTTCACTTAATTAGTTTTTTTCTTTTTAATCACGGGAGATGTGTGTCGTTACTCAATTGTGTTGAATGCAGTTCCAGTCTCTGGCAGTTTGAAAACAGCCCCTCTCTGCACATGGCGAATCGATCAGCGTGCTGTTTTGAGATTTATCGAGTTTTCTGCCACACATTTTAGGAGATGAGTGTCTTTCATTACTCTATCAGCTCTCAGACCACTCAGCGTGCTGAGAGGTAACTCAGTGAAAAGCTCCACCTCCTCTCAACATCACGCTGCTTACATCACTTACTCACAGCGCATGTAATTTTCCAGTGGCCGCGTGGAACGAAGAGAGGCGGTGGTCTAGTGGCAGAAACTTGGACTATGGGCAGAGAAGGTCTCTGGTTCGTCTCTGGTTCGATTCCACGGAAAGACAACAAAAAGACGAACCTGGATTGATCTGCCCAAAAATCCAAGAGTCTCTCTAGACCCTGTCTAGTGCCCCTGAGCAAGGCACCTTACTCCTCCAACATCTGCTCCCCGAGCGCTGTACATAGTCGCTCACTGCTCTGTGTGTCCCGCACACAGATGGGTCAAAAGCAGAGATTACATTTCCCTACCTGCATGAGTGTGCGTTTGCATGTCTGTGCATGTGTGTGGGATAAATAAAATGCATCTGCATCTGGACTGAGAAAGAAAAATAAGCAAGTTTTAATGGGCGAATCGCTTACAGGCATCGTGACTCCTGGTCGTGCTGCTCGTGTGTTACCCGCCGCTCAGAGGAGCAGGTTTACGTTACCACAGGTTTACAGCAGATCAAACAATTATCACGTTTAATGAAAAGTCATGTTTAATATTGGGGCTTTTCTCTTTTCCCCCATTATTCCACAGAGAGTAAGATTGTATTTCATTTATTGTTACACATGGAGTTTACCAGGAAATGAAGGGGACAGTGAACATACAGGAGGAGGTAGGGAGGGACATACAGATGAAGCAGCTTATCTGCATACAGCAAGCCAGATTCAGAACAACTGATGCATATAGAATTACTCCTCTGTTGACACATATTAAATAACTCGATCAAAACACGTTAACAGATGATCTGCTTCTCAAGCACGTGTCTGTTTTAACTACATTTCTATGTAAAGCACCTTGAGCGCTGGTGATATCAATAGGACGTTTATTGTTGTTATTACATCTTCAGCAGTCGTTGTGGCTTATCTGCCTTTTTTTGTTCCATTTCTTTCCTATCAAAACCTGCCAATATTATAAAATTCGGTGTCTGAACATCGGAAACCGACCTTTCTCTAATGTGAACTCATGCCCGAATTAGACGATTAATGATTACATCCACACGCCACCCCATCTCACTGAATTACACGCCGCATGTACGTCTCTACTAAAGAGCGACTATCAGCTCAGTTCCGCACGTGACTGTGACCAGAAGTCATACGGTCAGTAGGTCGCCAGTCCTCACAGCCTCTGGTACTGAGTGCTCCATCACACACCCGCTTTCTACCCACCCCCAAACACATTCAAAATCACCACCAACACCACCCCCCATACCCCATATATCCAATCTCCGCATCATTCCCCACCACCCCACCCATCCCACAAAAACAACCAACCCTAACACAAACACCCCCAACCCCCCCCCCCACACAAAACCAACAACACCTCCACCTACAAACCCCCTCAACCCTTCCCCCGCAACCCAAACCCCCTCCCCCCCCCCCCAACACAACAATACAAAGCTCTGAAGGATTTCTCCGCTCGCATGCGTACTAATTATCATACACCTATTGCGCTTTATACGTGTTCAAAGTCACGAGAGAGGTGTGAGGTTTTTTTTGGCAAATAAGGGAGTACGTTGTTGGGGGTGAGGTTGGTGGCGGTAGGCTGGGCGAGTGAAGCGGCTTGGATTGCGGACCTTTTGTGCGGAGCTCTCAGGTGTATTTTGCTTTGTCCGTTGAGAAAGGGTCATTGGGTACCCAAGGAGGTTCACTACAAACCTCGGGGAGGGGGAGGGGGAGGAGGGGTGAGGGGCTGGGGAGGGACGGGGATTGGAAGGTGATGAGTGGACGGGTAGGTGGGAGCTGGGAGAGTGGGCTGCAGGACATGGGAGGGAGGAGAATAGGCCTCGTGGGAAGTAAATGGCGAGAGGGCGGTGAGGGTCGCACCAGAGAGGGCGGGACGAGGTTGTCGGTTGGGAGTGGTGGTGGAAGGGCGCGAAGGATGGGGGGACGGTTGGGGAGGGGAGAGAGGGGAGGTGAGGTTGGAGATGCGGAGGGAGGGGAAGGAGAGGGGGTAGGGGGGAAAAGGGGGAGGGGGGGAGGGGGGGCAGGAGGGGGAGAGGCGAAGTGGCTCGCTGGGACAGGGCGAGAGTACTGGGAAGGGGAGGTGGAGGGGTAGGGGGTAGATGAGTGGCGTTGTGAAGGTGCGGGGTATAGGGAGCGGAGGCGTGGGGAGCGGGAGGGAGGAGAAAAAAATGGAAGGAGGATGAGGAGGGAGGAACGAGAGCTTGGGGACAGATTGGAGGGGGCGGAGGAAGGGAGAGGTGGTGGAGGAGTAGGGGGTAGGGGAGGTGTGGAGGGGAGAGGGGGTGGAGGATACAAGAAGGGGGAGGGGGCTGGGTGGTGGGAGCGATGGGGTGCGGGGAGGGACGGTAGGGGAGATGAGATGGAGAAGGGACAGGAAGGGTAGGGAAGGAGGGGGCGCAAGGGGGAAGGGGGGTGGGAGAGGGACTGGTAGGGGAGAGTGCAGTGAGGGGGACGGGGCGTCATGGAGGGGAATGGGGAGGAAGGTAGGAGTGGGGTCTTGCGAGGGCCTGCTGGGTGGTTGTTAGGGGGGAGTGGATGCTGGGTTGAGAAGATTAGGGATTGGCTATTGGAGGTCGGAGGGTTTGGGCGGGGTAGGGGGGGTCGGGAGGGGGCGGGGGGGGAGGGGTGTGGGGGAGGGGGTGGGAGCGGTGTGGAGGAGAGTGAGTAGGGGATAGAGGAAGGAGCTAAGCAAGGGAGGTCAGGGTGTATAGGGTGGGAGGGACTGAAATATAGAGTGGAATTATAGGTGTGAAGGTGCGAGGATGGTAGGGGGAGGGGGCGGTGAGGGGTGAGGTGCAGGTTATGGAAGCGGGAGGGAGGAGTGGGAGGGAGTGTGTGGGGGGGGAAAGGAAGGGAGTGATTGTATGTAGCGGGGGTGAGAGGGACGGGGTGATGGGAGGGGGGGAGATGGGGAGTGGGGGGGAGGATGTGGGGGTGTTTTGTGAGCGGTTTGGTGATAAAGGCAAGGGGGGTGAAGGTGGAATGAGCGGGCCGAGGGGGGCAGAGATTGCGGAGAGAGGAGAGCGTGGGGGTGGAGTAACTAATGATGGGGTGTGGTGAATGGAAGGATGTAAGAGGGGGAGGGGAGAGGGTGGGGAGCGGGGGGGCGGAGGATGGGTCAGGGGGTGCGAGAGAGGGGAGGGGAAAGATGGGGGCGGAGGGGAGAGGGGAGAGGCGGGAGGGAGCGGGTTAGCGGAGGAGGGTGAGGTCAGCGGGAGAAGGGGGCAGGGGAAAGGCGGCGGGGGGGCGTGGCGGGGGGAGAGGGGAGGGGTAAAGGGGCGAGGGGGGAGGGGGAGGGTGGTTGGGAGTGGGGAAGGAAGGGGCGGTGGTTGCTTGCTCGGAGAGGGGGGGGAGGGGGCTCACTGGGGGATATTAGGCAGGAGGGGGGGGAGGAGGGGGATGGACAGTGAGAGGTGGTTTGTGGTTGGGGGGGAGCAGAGAGCGAAATGGAGGGGATGAAGAGGGGGAGCGGAGAAAGCGGGGAAGGGGGTTCTAGGCTCGGGACGGCGTGTGTGGTTGGGGAGGGAAGAGGCGGGGGGTTTTTGGGTTTAAGATGGGAAGTGTATGGATGAGTGAATGGGGGGGGTTAGTGACGACGTGGTGGGCGGGAGAGGGAGAGGGGGGTGCCAGGAGGGGGAGGGGAGGAGGGAGGGGGGATGGTGGTAGTGCTAAGGAGCGTGAAATTGGTCGTGGGGGTAGGGGTATGAAGGTGGAGGGAGGGGGGCAAAGGAGTGGAGTAGAGGGGGAGAAGCGAAAGGAGGGAGGGGCTTTAGGCTGGGGGAGCGGAGTGGGGTGAGGGGGAGGGGGAGGGAGGGGAAGAGGAGGCGGTGGAGG
The DNA here is from genome assembly GCA_038501795.1 of Pseudopleuronectes americanus. Lineage (NCBI taxonomy): Eukaryota > Metazoa > Chordata > Actinopteri > Pleuronectiformes > Pleuronectidae > Pseudopleuronectes > Pseudopleuronectes americanus. Next base: position 13,857,716 of record CM076727.1, on the reverse strand, counting down.
GGGGGGTGTGAGGGATGGGGGTGGGTTGAGATTGGTTTGGGGTGGGGGTATGTGATGTATTTGGTGGGATTTGATAATGGTTGGTTTTGTTTGTGGAGGTTAGTAGAATGCGGGGTGGCGTGGGTTGTGTTTGTGTGTGGGTTAGGGTGGTGGGCTTTGTGGTTGGCGGGTGTTGGGGTTGGGGGGCTGGGGGAGGCGGTATAGGAGGGGTTTTTTGGAGGGAGGAGTTAGGGGGGTGTGTGGGGTTTTTGTTTGTTTTTGTACGAAAGGTGGGAGTATGTGTATGGGGTTGTTTGAGCTGTAGCGTTGGGTTTGTGAAGAGGGTGTCGAGGGGGGTTCGAGGAAAGGTTGGGTTGATGCGGAGGGCTGTGGTAGGAGTAATGGTCCGACAATGTATCCATGTCTCCCATCGTGTGGTGAGAAGGAGTTGTGCAATGATTGATGGTATGAATTACGTAGGCATTTTTAGGGTGGGTGAAACAGTGGAGGGGCGGAGTGCAGGGTGGCCGGGAAGGGTGTATGGGTTTTACGTGGGTGTATGTGTTTCCAAGGTGGTCTTGTTTTTGTGGTGTCAAATGTAAGGAGGTGATGTTTGTGGGGGGAGGGAGAGTTTAGTGGGTGTTGTTTTTAGTATGAGCATTGTACGAGGTTATTTTTAAGCGTTGGAGTGTAAAGGTTTGGTAGATTTTAGAGGATTTTGGTTTTTTGTTGTTTATTCATGGGGAGTCCTGTTTGATTCGTTACTCTCTAAAAATTATTTTTCGTCTCTTCTGAGTAAATTTTTAATTTGTAGGATATAGGGGTGTGGTTAAGTAGGGGAGGGGGGGAAGAAGAAGGTTAACGTTATTTGTTGGCGCGTTGGTTTTAGGAGAATGTATTGCTTGTTTTGGGTGTTGGTGACTTTTGTGTAGTGCTAGGCATTTTGTTGTTTTTGTGGGTTTATGGCGGTGGTCTGGTGAGATTTGATTCTTTGCTGTGTTTGTTGGTTTTTTGATTGTTGATTGGTTTTTATGGATAATGTTGCTTGAAGATTTGTTTGTTGGGTGGGATTGTTAGTAGTGTTGGCGTAGGTCTTCAGGTGAGCTTTGGTGTTTAATTGGTGGGGGGGACATTTTTGGGGTGGGCTGCGGTGTGGGGTAAAAATGGCTTGGGGGCGGGGAAGTAGGGTGGGGCCTTTGGAAGAGTGGGGTGGTAAGGGGTCGTGTGAAGGTTGGGATTGTATGGGAGTGTTGGAGTAGTATGTAGGGGGGTGGGTGGGTTGTGGGTTGGGTGTTTGTGTTTGTGATGTAGGGGGGGAGGGGTTTTTTTTGTTTGATTGTGATAGTGGTGAGGAAGCGGATGGGTCGAGGTTAGGTACGAAAGTGCTGTTGGGGGTGTGGGTGTAGAGTGGTTGGATTTTATATAGGTGAAAATTTTTTTTTTGTTTATTTTGTTTATTGGCTTTTCATCCTTTTTGTTTTTTTTTATGTATATTCTTGTATACATTATGAAGATCTTACCTCAAATATATAATCAAGTTTTTTTTTTTTATTTTTTTTTATTTTTTACATATTTAATATATATTTGAAGGAAGCTTTGTTTTAGTGAGGTTGTGGAGTTGTGTGTCTGCATTTATCAAGAGAGATGACACTATTTGCTTTAATTTGGGACATGGCATGCGTCTTTGTTATATTGTTGTTATAGGTGGTGGACCGCAGTGTATGAGGTAGAGGGCGAGAGTTAAAGATACAAGCGTGCAGAGGGGAGGGGGGGCGCGGTGGGGTGGGGAGTCAGAAGTGTCTGTAAGGTGTGGGTGAGGTGTTTGGGTTGGATGGCGGGGTGTAGGGGGGTGCATAGGGTGATTGTTTGGAGGAAGAAGGAGGATAAGGGTGTAGGGGGGGAGGTGGGGAGGGAGAAGAGGGGAAGCTTTTGTGGTGTTGGTGCGGGGGGTTTGGGTGTTGTTCGATTATGAGGTGGACGGGAGTCGTGAACATATAAAAAAAATCACCTAGTGTATTTCAATAGGGGTGAATGGGGGTGGGGAGAAAAAGTGTAGGAGGTGAGCATGGGTGAGGTTGTATGAGGTGGGGGGTGGGAGCGCGGGGGCAAGGAGGTGGGATAGGGAGGGAAGGGGGGTGTGGGTTGATGGGTCAGGAGAGGGGTGTGGGGGGTTGGGGACAGCTGTTGTGGATGTAGTATGATGGGTAATGTGGTATTATGTTGGATGAGGGGTGAGCTGGCGGGGCGGGTTGGTGTTCTGTTCTGGTGTTGTGGGGGTGTCGATGTGAGAGTAGAGTGGTAGGGGAGGAAGGGGGGAGGATGTGTTGAGTGGTTGTGCTTTGGTATAGGGGGGTGGGATTGGGATTTGGGGACTAGGGATCGGTGGGACGAAAGGGGGACCAGTAGGGGACAATGAGAGCTGTATGGAAAGGGGCTGATGAGGGCCTAGGTTACGATGAAATAAGCGGAGAGAGGGATGGTAGGTTGGGCGGTCGCGGTTTGGGTTGTGTGTAAGGTATCGGGTTGATGATACTAAGGGTTGAATCTGCGGGGGGTGGGGATTGAGAACGAAAGAATTGATGGTATGATGGGGCGGTAATATAGAATAGCGTGTGTGTGGAGTGTGGGCGGAAGAGGTTGGCCAAGAGTAGCGCATGATTTAATAATCATATATATGAGAGTGTGGAGTATGAGTCGGTAGATGGGACGAGGTGGGTTGTATGAGTGTTAGTGTGTGGCTATATGAGGGGAGAGGAGCAGGGGGGAGGGAGGGTTGGGTTTGTTTGGTGTGATAGGTGAGAGCGAGTAGCTCTGTTAGGGGAGTAGGAAAGTAGAGAGGGAAAAGGTAGGGGGAAGTGCGGGGGAGAGGGGAGAGGGAGGTTATCGAAGATTTAATGGAGAAGACTAGATGAGTGTTCTGGTCGTACGACCGTCGCGGTAGAGGTTAGGCGATAGGGCAGAGGGTGACAGACCGATGGGAGCTTTGGGGAAGAATGCGTGGGAGGGGGCATGCGAATGATGTGATTGTCCGGGGGGCGGGGTAGGGTCATGGAACGAGCGTAAACCATGGGAACTCAGCAAGATGCATTCAGAACCAAGATTTGAAGGATAAACCCACACAATCGAGAGAGTCCTCTCGCGAGCTGAGCGACGAGGTGGACTCTTTTGTGTCCATCGATCATTGTGTTGCCCGTCCTCCGCGATTCTGTGGCTAACCGTGCTTCTGAAAGTTGGTGTGCTCGCTATGATTAATGGGTTGGCTGTAATTTATTTTTTAATTATATCTATTATAATTACCTTTATATAATCATTTACTTATATTTGTTGTTTTATAAACTTTATTATTTTACCCTTTTTTCTTTTAACAATATATTATTTATATTTTATTTTGGGTTTATTATAGGGGGGTTGGGTTTTGCCCCCCTGAACCCCCCCCTTCATCTCACTTCATGTGCCTTCTCCACTCTGCTTCTCTCTGACTCTCTCTATCTCATTCCTCAGTTCATTTTAATCCCCTCTTCTCATCTCTCCAGTGATGACAAACACTTCTCCCAGTTCTCAGCCATCTCTCAAAACCTGCTGGCTCTCCTTCTATCTTTTGTGTCATCTCTCATTCTCCTTGACACGTCCCACTCCAAACATCCATCCCCCTCTCTGTCCTTTTTGTTTTCCCTTGACGTTTGATAATTGACACCTAAATAATACATAGTGTTTTTCTGAAATTATTATTCCAAAACCATTTGCATGAATATACTGAAACCTCCAGGGAGGACTTTCTGGCATTGCAGCATGGATGCAGGGATTTGCTCCGATTCTGCCACACAAGTATTTTAAAAGGGCTTTAGCTCTGAGATGTTGCTTCGACTAACAAACACCTTCAGTAAGGTCAAGGTCAATGTCAACTTCTTCCTTTCACACGTCTTTCTGAAATAAGATTGTAGGCCTAATGTCAAGATCTCATTTTAATGGCCAGACATTATATATAATAAACATATATATATATGGCTTTTTGTATAATGTATTTTATGTTGTTTTAATATGAGGCGCATTTCTCTCCTCACCCTTATTTCTTGCATTTTTCTTCTCCTCTCTTTGCCTTGTTTTTTATTTGTGTGGGACAGGACCACTTTTCTCTTCTTTTGAAAACACCTCTCTCAGTCCTTCTCACCAAAAACACCTCCTTCTCCCTGCTGGCACCGCACTTTCAATCTAGACTTTTTCCATCCTCCCTCCTTAGAGTGTGATCCTTAAGTTTCTGATCGATGTCTCATGATTATTTTCTTTCTCTCATCCCTCCTTCAGCCTGTTTCCCTGGATTTATTCTCCCAATCATTACACTATGAGTGTTTTTCTCTGTTCCTTTCTTACTTGTTCATCTTTTGTCAATCTCTCATAGCAAACAGTGATTGTTGGTCTCGTTCTTTGAGAATAAATGTTCTATTTTTCGTCCCCCCTCTGCTCCCTCTCTCTTTAACGCTTAATGAGACAAAAATATCTGCTTTTGTTCAATATATAATTTTCCAGTCTGTATCTTGTTGGTCACACCTCAAACACTTCTCCTGTTGCGATCACCCTCGCCTATTTGCACCCTTTCTTTCCCTCACCTCACCGACCATCACACCATTTTTCCAATATTTATTTTTCCTCTGCATCCTTTTCCCTCTGATCTGCTTATATCATATCATGATGAATTATAGAAGGAATATGTAGGTCATAGGTTATACTATAAATGTTTAAAAATCGTTTCAGTTGTGTTTAGATAGTACAGGCACCAAATTTAACATTAAGCATATGAAGAATAGTGTTTTGTTTCTTAAAACATAATAAATAAAGCATTTTGCAATCAAAATAATTATGCATTAGATGTCTTTGAAATGCTAAGGTTTTCTTTTTCCTTCTGCCACAGTGATGTTGACCTGTTTATTAAATGTCATAAATAAAGATTGTTAATTTCTTACTTCAGTGAATTCAACTTAAAATACTCTTAATCACAGTGAGCTTATGACTTTATGGAGTTATCTCACATATTTTCAGCTGGGAAATGTAGTGAGAGTATGATGTATTCAAACAAAAGGGTTGATTTTTTTTGTGTTTTTATGTTATGCCTAAAAATAAAGATATAATGATGGTACTCAATGATCATGGGAGTTCAACCAACCATGTCAACCTGACTCGTGTCAAACTAAACTGAATAATTTGCCTGAGCAAAACGAAGTCCAAAACATAAAATGCAAAGACTAAAAAACTAGGATGAGTATGACGAGTGAACATATGCTGACCATACATGTAGTTTTCAGGAAACCGTTCCACTGAGTTGACCAACATCACAGTGCCGTGATAAGGTCAAGAGCTGAAACAGAGTGATTCCATATGTGTAAAGTGCGTATGTGTATGTTTGTGGGTGCATGTGTGTATACGTGCGTTCCAGGTGTCAGATCAGGGAGTGTGTTGCCACATTAAAAACCTGTAATTCTCCTAAATTACACACGCCCCCTTCGAGGCGTTCTACTAACTGGGAGTAATCAAGCATTTTGCTGAAGTTGTGGCCCCAACAACATAAAAAAGGAAAAAACCTGAGAGCTGTTGCTGTGGAACGCTAAACAGAAAAACAGATGAGAGCGTCCGAGCCAAACTCTGTCAGTTAAGAGGCATAAGGACAGGAAGAGAGGTTAAGCACAGTGTGTGTGTTTGCATGTGTGTGTGTGTGCATAGGACTACAATTGTCCCATTAGCCTATATAGCTATCTGTTCCTCATCAAACCCCACCTCTCTAAACACTTCCTTTCACCAAACTGGGGTTGAATGTTAAAGCTTGCAGGGGGTAGTGTGTCAGTTGTGTGTGTGTGTGTGTGTGTGTGTGTGTGTGTGTGTGTTGACACACCCAGTCCAAATGCCTTGTTCTCTGCTTGGAGCCTTGTCCCCTGTGAGGGGTAATTTTGACCATATGGCACGCAACACAACACATTCTCAAACCACAGACAGACACTGTACCGCAATACACAAAAAAATACACAAAACCCCAACATGATCTGGTACAGTACCACTACCCTGCAGGTCTATGGGATAGAAAAGATCTACATTTAGATACAAGGACAGAGTAATGACATGCAGGGATTGGGAAAGGCTTAGAGTCAGTGTGTGAGTGTGAGTGTGTGTGTGTGTGTGCATGTGCAGTAAAAAGTTCCCCAACAGAGACAGCTTCTCATCCCCTGGAGCCTATCTCACACGGTAACAATTCTGCCCAGTGCTGCTGAAAATTCACACACACACGGCTCTGAAAAGCCTCATTCATTGACAAACCTAACACGGTCTCTCGGTCTCGGTCTCTCTCGGTCTCTCTCGGTCTCTCTCTCTCTCTCTCTCTCTCGGTCTCTCTCGGTCTCTCTCGGTCTCTCTCGGTCTCTCTCGGTCTCTCTCTCTCTCTCTCGGTCTCTCTCTCTCTCTCTCTCTCTCTCTCTCTCTCTCTCCTCTCTCTCTCTCTCTCTCTCTCTCTCTCTCTCTCTCTCTCTCTCTCTCTCTCTCTCTCTCTCTCTCTCTCTCTCTCTCTCTCTCTCTCTCTCTCTCTCTCTCTCTCTCTCTCTCTTCTTCTCTCTGCTTCCTAATGTAACACGGTTGTAATGGTGTGTAATCACTTCTTTGCCACAGCGGTCTATTGCGGTAGGTGAGACCACGGCTGAGCAGAACGTAACAGATCAGCCGGACGGAGCTGCTATTTCTGTTCTCCTCTATATAGCCTACGTACATCAAAACAGAGAGCAAGACACTGCACTAGCAGATGGTCAGCATTGAGTAACATCGGCTCTTTGGACTATTTACTGAAGAAAGTTGGAGAATTGTATTGGTTCCCCCTCATTTTTTCTCACTAATGCGTCAACTTTTGAAGGTACTGCTGGGCATGTTTTATTTAGCACCGTGGTCATGTGCCATGTTTTCTGGTTTCCTAATTTTGTCCACACATCAAACAATTGCCAGTTAATTTGAAAAGGAGTAAAAAGCTCATTAGAAATATGTAAAACAAAGAAATTTTGCCACAGGTGGTTGACAGTGTTTATTTACAACATGTTCTCTTGACTGTAATAAGCTCTATTCTTAGCATCATCCAACGAGGCACAAGCAACAACAGCCCCTCTGCTATTTGTGTTTGTGTGTGTGATCGGCTTCACACAGGGGAGCTATTCTGAGTATGTTTAAGCCACCCTGCCATTTTCCCTTCTCTTCAAGTTGTTCAAAGAGAAGGTTATAAAAATGCTTTATGGCGTCTCCTGGAATAGTGACCTTTACAGAAAAGCACTGATCTGTTCAGAACAACATGATATACAATCTGCACACACGTGTACAGAATCCTGTGTGTGCACGTGGTCCTCTGTGCACATGGTTACGTGTGTGCGTGTGACATGATGTACGGCCAGCAACATTCTACCCCACCAGCCATCATTAACTCTGATGCACAGCCAAATGTCGTTATGTATGGTCGACTGCATGATTTACTGGTGGAGATATAATGGAGTGGCTGGTGTAATGAACTTGCTGAGGGCTTGATGTACGGGCCTCTGCTGGAGGGAGAGGAGTAAAGACTACGACTGGGATGGCAACGATTACAGAGACGATGATGATGTTGAAATTTGCCTCGTCACTTGCAGACGCGAGTGGAGTTTTTTCCCCGACGGGGTGGGGAGGACAAAAAGGAAGAGGAGATGAAGAGCGCAGTTTGAGGAGATGGAGGAAGAGGCAGAATAGAGAGGAGGGAAGGATGGAGAGCAATTACAGCCCGCCACTGTCGCACACTTTGATGCTTTTGACAAGCAGACACTGCTGAGGGGGAGGGACAGTGTTAGTGCTGCTGATGACACATATGAAGGAGACGTGAGCACAGCCTATGAAGTCTATTATTTTTTAAGATCCGTGGAGCCACAGGGTGTCCTTGCAGCGAGAGGAGGGCACGGCTGCTGGCCAACATCCAGCCAACGTAAGAGGAGAATTCATTTTGTGAGACCATATTATTATGTCACCAAAATGACGTAGATGTTAAGGAGGAGGAGGAGAAAGAAAGACGGAGGGCCAGGACAGGACTGATGGAGAACAAAGGACAAAATGAAAAAAAAACAAAGAGTTGTAACAGTGACTTAGTGTTCTGATCACTAGAAATACAAGTTAATCACTATTGATGTATTACAAAATGCTGCAGCAATACCATAATGTTTCATCCGGATATTTTTGATTATATTAGTTATGTCGAACAAAGAGGAATCATCTTTGAGTTTTGCACTGAAAATATGCATCGCACTGATATTAAGGCAAAATGTCACCGCACAACACCTGACAGGGACAGAACTGGAATCCCCCCAGTGTACAGTCTGACTCTGCCCCCTACTGGCTCACACTCTAACTTCACCTTCTTGAGGACTTGCACGTCCTCATGTGACTTATTTCATTCATCCGTCAGTTATCTACACCGCGTATCCTTCATCCTGATCCGGAGTGCACTGAGAGAACCCACACAAACACACGGAGAACTTTCATACTCCATAAATATATACACAATTACCTCATGATAAGTTCATATAAAAGTACAGCAACTGAAAAACAAGCTCTTTATTATATCAATTATTTCACTGTTGACATTCTTCTATGTAAACAAAAAAAAACATACCTATTTTTTGGTGTATTTTCGACTGTGCTGAGAATGCACAGTGTTATAAGGCACTGAATATAGTTATGTTCCACTGACAATATTGTTTGCTCTTAATTTAAATAGTTATGAGTTTCAGTAGTATTTGTTTAATTTAAATTTAAATTAAGATTCAACCTTAAATATGTGCTTAGATTTACAAAAAAATATGACAGCTGCTTTGATTTTAATTAATGGCATTGTACAATCAGTGAAAATCTCCAAAAAAGGGGCCTGGTAGGACAATAAAAAAAAAGTCACTTCACCTTCTTTGAACACTTGTAAACGTGATAGCACCTGAACGCACCCTGAAGCATCTCAGCCCCAGTTTAAAAAAAGTGAAAAGTGCTGCAGATTGTGGGAGGAAGAGCTTCACCAAGCCCAAGAAGCTGGTGATTGTGTTTTTCTCAAATTTGCGGAGCCTCCTCTTTGCAGCCACAGAATGGAAAGGTCCCGCAGCACGGCTGAAGCCAGGGGCGCCACAGAATCTTATCCCAGGTCATCTGGCTTTGAACAGCAGTCGAATGAGTATCATTTACCTGCTTGCTTGCGAGGGTACTGTTATGCCTTTCCACAGCTCTGGCAGTCTGCTCAAGGATTTCTGTGTATCGCGGCTCGGTGTCAGGGGTCAGGGGGCGGGACTCTGGGGGGTCGTGGAAAATGTCGTACAGCAGCGGTGGATCGTGGTGCGTAACGTAGTCTCCGTGACACTGACAGATCTTAGCTTCGTAGCACCCGCCGGCTCCCGGGGGAGAAAAGTTAGGGGTGAAAAAGTGGAGCTTGTAGACCGAGTCACCTGCATGAAGAACACGCGAGAGAGAACACATTAGTTCAGGGCACAGTGTGCAAAGACATGATAAAGCACAAGAACATCCTGTGGAATGACTGAGCTGAGAGAAATGGTTCTGACTTGTATGTTGCTCTAAATATGATCCAAGAGAGAAGAGAAACATTTACTGAACCAAGGAATAGGAGGGGAGCTGTATACCTGACAAACTAAACATGATGTGATATTGAACAGAGCAAAGAGTGTTTACCTGTACCAAGGGAAATTATGTTTTCATTTTAGTTTGTTTATCTGTGTTTCAGCAAAAACTACTGAACCGATATGCATGAAAGCATGTGGAGGGTTGAAGCCTGACACGAGGAAGAACCCATTTAAATTTTGGAATGGATCCGGATAAATTCGTGGGGGCATGACCTTTTTTCTTATTATTCAATTGGATTGTCTTGAGGATGTTTAAAGCTACAGGACAATTTGTTTTCTGTTTCAAAGCTAGATTGATGGCAGATGGCCTGATTTGCATAATAAATACTATGATGTGGAGCATGTCTGCGTGTGTGGGAACTCACTGCCAGGTGGATGCCAGCGAACCGCGTGCAGGTAGATGCCGCAGTAGTGGAACATGAATTCATGCTCTGATCGCTTCACTCTCCCCTCCAACAGTGGCATGAGGTTATGGCCATCTAAATGTCTGGAGAGCAAGGTGTAATAAAAAAGACATAAGAGGGCAGAAGTGAAGGTTTGATGAGGCAAGGTGCTACATGCAGATGAGATACTAGACTTTTGACCTTGTGCTCTATAATGAAACATTAAATATCAAACTTTCCTCAACTTCACACAGAACTTTAGACGGAACAGAAGTAATATAATAAGCATTTCTAGTTTGAGAAATTAGAATAATTTAATGCTGAGATTAGTCCGTTGTAAAGTTAAAAGTTATATACATACATGTGTAAAAAAAATTAAACATTAATATAGTAAACGACCAGTGTTTTCCCAATCCATGACCTAGCAGGGGTGCACAGGTGTGAAGGAGAGAACTACAAGCAACAAGAGCATATGTTTATTTTCATATTTACAATCACCTCCCTTCTTTACGTCACCTATTTGCTAAATTATTGTCCACACATCCGCCTTCACCAAAACAAATAGACATGGTTGTTTACAGGTAATGAGGAAGTTCTGGATCCACACTATAATCATCTGGCTACAAAACACTAGAATCATCATGTTCAAGTTAGAGTAATTGTATAGTCTTTTCTCCACTGTGTTTGTAACCCTGTATCATGGCTTGTTCTAACATTGTATTTATCAAGTACTGAACAGGAGCTTTTCATCCTTCTAAAAAACAAACAAAAGAAAACAAGGGGAATAAAACAGGACTTTGCCACATAGACTGTGTATGTACCTGTCTGGTTGTGTGTCCTCTGCTAAATACTTCAGAGTCGGGTACAGGTCCATAAGGCTGGTGGGTTCATCTACTACTCTCCCAGCTGCCAGTCTGCCCGGCCAGCGGAGAATACCAGGGACTCTTATCCCCCCCTCCCAGCCCCCCATAGCCTTTCCACCTGAAGGTGAGAAATGAATCAACCCCCAAAAAAACATGCAATTAATACATTAAAAAAACGTATGTTGCAGATTCCATATACCACAGAAACATCATCTACCTTTATAGATACCGTTCCATCCTCCTTTCTGGCCAACCCTCGAATCGGCATCCTCAATGTGCCCTCCGTGGTCTGATGTAAAGTACATCAGAGTATTGTTGGCTAGACCGAGGGAGTCAACCGTCTCCGTCAACTGTCCTAGAAAATATATACAAAATATAGAGAGTATACATAAAGGTCCAGTGTGTAGGATTTAGTTGGATCTATTACTAGAACAAAAATATGATATTTAAAATTTTGTCAGAATCATGTGGAACTAAGAATGAGATCATCATATTTTTATAGGGAGTGGGTCCTCTTCCAAGGAGCTCACAATTTTGAAACCGCCGTGTTTTACAGTAGCCCAGAATGGACAAATCACACATTGAACTTTTGTGCTCTTACTTTACTGCAAGTCCTCTTACTTCAAAATGGAGATGTAAGGGGAAACATATCAGGTTGCAATCTGCAACCTCATCACTAGATGGCACTAGTTCCCACACACTGGCCCTTTAAACCTTTTCCGTCCCAGTCCTAACTCACCGACGAGCCAGTCCATTTCTTCTACATTGTCACCATAGCGACCATGGCGGCTCTTGCCAGCAAAGGCAGGGGTGTTGAAGAGTGGTGTGTGGACATGGACTAATGAGAAGAAGAGGAGGAATGGACCATCATTATTCCTGTGGGGGACGACATAAAAGTGGGAAAAACTCATCAGGTATGAGGGTCATTGCAAGGTTTAAGTCAAAATTGCAGTTCATTTGAAGTCACATTCAAATATATTCAAGTCAAACAGTAATTAAACCACAGGTACAGTATGTACAAATCTGAAACTGCTGGTATAGTAAACTTAAACTATCAAGACTACTTCATGTTTTTTGTACGAAATACTCATTCCCACCTCTTTATAAAGTTTTGTGCTTCTCCCAGCAGCCTCTGGGGCAGAGTCTCCAATGTCATTGGCTGATCGACAACATCTTGGTTCCTCATAACGATGCAGTTCCAGGTGGCCATGAGTTTAAATGGCACATACCACACAGCAGTTGCTGAGATACTTAATGAGAAAAGTGCAACCAGGAGCCACAGGCGGACATCCAAGAGGCCGCACACACGGACACACACCTGAAATGAAATCCAAGTATAACATGAAAACGCTGTCGTACAATATACAACCGCATATGAATCTGTAACTGTCTGCAATGTGTGAATCTTACACTCTAATTTAATTGATGGTAATGCAATTTTCATTCAGTGAAGTTACTACTAGACTTACATCCTGTTTTAAGAGGATCAAATAACAAATTAAAACCAAACTTAACAGAATATAAATCACTGTGATAAGATCTGCCTAAAGTGACAGAAAAAGTCTCCAGGAAATTAAATTAAATATACTGTAATATCCCCTGAGATCATGAAGACCAGACTGAGTGTGTGCGTACAACAGCCTGAGACCAATATTGGACTCTACATTTATAGATATTATATATAAATCACATATGCATTCTAACAAATTAACTGCAGGGCTGTTTCAGAGTATTGCACTTCTCATATAACGTGCCACTTCCTGGAGCCGGATGCTGGTGCAACTCCACAATTTCACCACCAGATGGTGTCATACACCATTCCCACAGTCGGTACTCATTTCCCACCAAGTGAAACAAGTAGTACATTGTGTCCTTTGTTCATACAAACACTGCAGTAAATTTAGATCTGAAAAGAGTTTTATAGATTTCTGTCTCCTACTCTGAATTGTTGCGGTTCTTTATGTTCTATTCATTTATTGTTCCCCCCGTAGAAAAAATGCTGATGTTTGTTTCAGGCTCTCTCTCTCTCTCTCTCTCTCGCTCTACCTGTGGCACAGCTGGCTCCTATTTGTCTTACTCAGCATCGCCAGGTCCTCACCAAATTTCAGCTTCGACATCGCTTTGCTTTTTAGGCCTGAAAGAGGCTTCTGGCTAGTGTGAGCTGTGAGCTTCACAATCACAACTTCTGTTCCCAATCTCCCAACCCTGTGGCTCGTGTGTCTAAGTGTTTACACATTGGTTTCTTTGCTTTTGGGGGGGTGACCAGCATAGGAACTCTTTGTCTTCTCATTTCTCCCTCTTCGTCTGGCACATTTTGCTTTATGGATGAGTCATTTTTTTCTCATTTCACATCGAACTTTATGTGATTATTTAGAAGGAAAGGAAACAAAACATGCCTACCAGTGTGAAAAGTCCAACTCCCAGGATAGCGGCCATTTGTTGCAGTGCGTCCTGAACTTCTCCCAGGATGTTGGTCCCCTCTCCGGGCATGCAGTCATTGAACAGGGTGAACGGCAGGCCGTAGAAGTAGCTGAAGCCGTGCTGGTTCGGGTGGTGACAGTGATCCCCCCGGTGCTCACAGTTCACACCCAAGTGCCACTTACCTGGAGAGACACAAGAGCATTTTACACATTCGCTTCAGGCAATGACACTGGCACGTTTCAAGCTGAGATCCCATCTATTATTTTCCCATCGTTAGGCTGCCTTTGCTTGTTTAATGTTGCAGCACTGTGGGATTTAACATAAATGAATAATTGATCCCCCGGGATCACCAGGGAGCCTATGTTTGCACTCCTGTCTGTTTGTTGTTGTTGTTTGGTTTGACTGTTTGTTTGTGAGCAAGATTACACAAAAACAACGTAGCGGATTTCTATGAAACCTCGTGGAGGGATGTGGTTTGGGTCGGGAACAAACCCATTTGGATCAGGGATTATTTTTTGATTTCTTTAATTTAACATTGTCACTGTTTTTGAGGGAATAATTCATTAATCATTTTAAATGGAAACATCAGGCACATTTAGGGAACTGATATTTGTGAGAGTGTGAAATTGGGTGTAGCCTGATTGAATTTAAGGGACTGTTGGGCCTAGGCGGAGGTATGCGCTCTACTGAGAGCCATTCAAGTGCTCAGCTGCATTAATCCAAATCAAACTAGATCATTTCCTTTGATACATTTTTTCAAAGATAAAATACTACTCATACCATGGGTTGGCTGATACTCAATGGTTATTATTTACTTAAAGACGTGCATCTAAATTGGCCAGTATGCCCAGTTCATCAACCTTTTAAGACCTGATGGATAGTTTTGCTCCATGTAATTTGCAATTTCCCTTTGCTGTACTTGCCACACTATCTGGCTTGTTGACTTATTTCTATAGCCGCTGCATTTTTCCCCCAGTGATTGGACGCCTCCTATAGGTTTTCGTGTCAAAAACGTGGTGGTAGATGAGAAAAAAGTGAGTCTGCACACACCCTTAGCCTACATGAATATTTAGCTGTGGGTCTTCAACTGCCTGCTTACATTTCACATAGCTTTCGTTATACATCTCGAGGTTTCCTGTAGCCCCCTGGGGCTCTTGGGGCTACACCCACTTCCCTCCCTTTTTTTCCCCTCGCATCAACACTGATGTCCTATGGACCTCTCTGGCATCCAGAGAGCAATAAACTCTTTAATTATCTAAACTAACCTGTATCAGTCTCTGCTTTGGGGTGTGAACAAAATCAAAACATAATAGTAATATAACAATACATTTTTCTGTGAAAAGAAAGTCGGGTTTGCTGTGGCTAAGGGTTACAAATATCCGATTACATTTAAAGTAAGCCAAGTGAAATGTGTGGTGTCTTGCTGCACAAATCAGTGTAAGTAAAACCATATGTGTTGTGTGCACTGCCAATGCTTGTAAAGTGTGAAAATGATCAACTCCAATTGCTTCCTTATGTGCAATATTTTTTTTCTCAGCCGTTCTAAAACACACAGCAGCAGAGGACCAACAAAAGTCCAGCACAGACAGACCCACAGACCCACACACTATGTTGTGTGTGTGTGTATATATATACACTGAGCTGAAATCGCCGGTTCTTTCTTGCCTGGTGCAGCTTCACAGGAAGTTCTTCATTCAGGCTCTGTGAATAAATGCATAGATTACATTGTCTCACCCACAAGACCAGTGGTGTATCCTTGTTGCTGCAGCCTCTTGGCGAAGGTTGTCTCACTCGGTGGAAGCCCCCCCGAACCTCCGAGGAACAGCAGCACCTCTGCACGGCCTATGCTGCCCAGTCCTACTCAACACAAAAACAAAATCAAATAATGAACAAACCAATATGGATCCTACCACACACATATCGCTGTACTAGCAGGACCAGGATGGATCTGGTCACACTGGCTGAACAGAGTTTTAACGACTAACACTATTAAGGACTTTTTACGATACTGTGGTGGCTTCTGTAGAGTTCTACACCATGTCTGGAGAGGGACAGGAAGAGACTAAATAAACTGGTTAGTAGAGCCAGCTGGGTCTTAGACTGCCCTCTGGATTCCCACAGAGGAAGTGGCTGAGAGGAGGATGTTGGCGAAGCTGAATTCCATCATGGACAACACCTCTCACCCCCGACATGCATATGACCCAGTGGGGGCCCTGAGCAGCTCTTTCAGCAGCAGACTGCTGCACCCACAGCTCAAGGTCCTTCGTTCCCTCTGCTGTCCGACTCTACAACCGCATCCGGAATGACGAATAGAATACTGCTCTGGTTTCTCTCATGTCACTATTTCTAATGGAAAATGTAATTTTGCACATTAGTGTCCGCTGCACATCACAGTCTCTCCTTATACTGTTTTTTACTTGCTTGTGCAAATCATCTTTTGCTAGTGCACTTTACCCAATTACATTTCTATACAAACCACTTCTACAGTGAAAGGTGCATAATATGTACAAAGTCTGCTTTTTTCATTAAATTTTTTATTTTTATCTATTGCCTTTTGTTATGTTTGTATTCCTTTGTCTACCTCACTTTGATTTGTCTGCTGCTGTAACAACTGAATTTCTCAAGTGTGGATCAATAAAGTTTTATCTTATCTTATCTGATCTGATCTTATCTTACCCGAGCGGAGAGGATAACGCCCAGTCATGAAAAGCGGCCCGGCTCGGCGTGCAGAGAGGAGCAGCTGAAATGTGCTGAGTCAGCCTCACCCCGTCAGAGGCCAGCCTGTCGATGTTGGGGGTCCTACAGGGAGAGAGTCAGTGTGACAAACAGATCAACTAATAATATAGAACAGAATATATGTGTGTATTTATAAATAAAGGCAATTATCAGCGTGATATTGAAATATATTTGATCTAATAAACAAATAGTGATGAGGACAAATCATAAAATGAAGACATTTATTAGTATTTACCTGATGGTATCGTTACCATAGCACCCAACATCCCCGATACCCAGGTCATCTGCCATTATCAGGACAAAGTTGGGCTTCCTGTTTACCTCCTCCCCTGTGACATCACTTCCTGCAGCCAGGAGCAGGGGGAGAAGAAGAGGCACAACCAGGCAGGACCTTGAGGCAAAGGATTAACACATTCTTAATGTAATTCGACTTAAAAGAAATGTTAATAAGCCACGTAGTACTGAAATCGTTTTATAAACTCCAGCACTCCATCGTAGGCTCCAGCAGCAAGTTAAAGAGATTTGCTCATCACTACCAATCATAATCATATCTGGAGGAAGTCAGAGCTTGAACATCCAAACTATAATCTGCTGCTGCAATAAACATTTCAAACCTGATGTCATTGACTGAACTCTGGTTCACAATATACAGACAGGCCATTTCTTCTTGACCCTCCATTTTGCGTTTGGTCTGAAAGAGACATTTCCTTTCATGAAAACAAGTTATTTTGTCCTTCGCTACACTAAATGAATTTCGGCCTGATTGCCATCTTCTTCTTTCAGATGACGCAATTTCCCCACATCCCCAGTCGCCCTCCTGATTCTAAAACTGATATCCATTTAAATGTGTGTCTCATATCTATGATTTAATATTCCGTCTAAATCCCAAGGTCCCTGAAAATCTCAAAAGAACATAACTTGGAAATGGGACAGTGTGATGAAAAACTGGAAACACATTTCAAAGCCGGTCGAGTCCTCTTTTATTGATGCGACACAATATCCTTCACAGAGATCATTAGTACACTGAAATATTCTGAAGTGCTTATTTTTTTGGTATGCAAACCATCACCTGCCAATCGCACCCACATGCTATGTCCTGCCCGGGCTTAACAGAGTATAGGGCATGAATATTTGAAAAATATGAAAATGTATTTCACATCCGAGCTCCAAACCCCCTGACAGCTACACGAGGAATATGAGCAGAGGACAACCTCTCCATAGAAATACAGAGGTCCTCTGAATTCACCACACTGAGTGCAGCTCTAGCAGATAAAACACAGACTTGTTGCATTGCATTCGAATATTAGATTCTCTCCCTAGAAACTTTTAGTGAGACCTCAGTATTGTTGTGAGGTGTATATATAGTATAAGTATGAGCTGTGGCTTAGGGCGTCCACTAACCAGAGGGTTGGTGGTTTGATCCCTGGCTCTTCAGTCTGCGTGCTGAAGTGTCCTTGGCCAAGACACTAAACCTCCAAATTGCCCCTGACGGCGGTGCTGGCAGTGTGTTATTGATTGGAACAGGAAAAGGTTTGTATAGTATGAATTAGTGAATGTGACTTTCACTGTGAGCTCCTTGATTGGTCAAGAAGACTGGAAAAGTTGAGGTTCGGATCGAAACCTGGTCAAGACTCAAGAGAACAACTCCAAACACAACTTCACGTCACCAAAATAAAGGGGGTTCAAAAAAAAGTAATAAGTAACAAGGAAGATACATGCAAAATATGGGTATAGCTTGATCCTACATTAGTTTCAATATTATAAGAACAATGCGTAAGGCCCCACAGGAAAATAATGCTACTAATAATAAAGGGTGATAAACAATGATAGATTAAATGTCACATTTGATGACAAAAAGCTGCTTCCTTTAACCAGATTTAAAACTTTTTATTCAAAAAACTGCCTGTCCTCTGCTCACATGTAGTAAGCTCTGTAGTTTTACTTCTTCCTCTCAGCTGACGTGGCACGAGCCTATGATACGTGCACGAGTCTGATTGCCATGTGTCCAATTGAATAAGGACTCAGGCTGAAGAGGAAGAGTCACAGTGCAGACATGGAATCCAAGGTCCAGTGTGGACTTTATCTGATCTCCTATACACATCTGGTGCCTGTTGTCTCTGAGCGCTGGGACACACTGACTGTCCAAGTCTATAGACAGTCTATGGTCCAGATACACACACGAACACGCACTGACACACAAATCAAAAGCACTGCACGCCAATGCTGCGTTTTCAGGAAAAACAAAACAGGCAACATCACGTGGATCAGCCTCTTTTCCATTCAGGTCTCATTTTATTTCCAGCTCACTAGGGAGAATACGCTGTCGTGAGTTCTTATAAAAATCGACAGGAAACCGTGTGCACTCACCTCATCCCTGCACAAAGCTTCCGATTCATAAAACTACACAAATGTTACTCGTCTGCTGCGCTGCTGAGTCCACTGGCCCCGCCCCCTGAGAGTGTGACCAACACAGACACCGTAATGTATGGACTAAGTGCGCATTCAACTTTTTATAGCCATATTTGCATTACGGATGATTACAAGTCCAGGCTGTAGGATTTATTTTTAAGAGTCTAAAACAACAATTTACAATCAGGAAATAATGTCACATTTATTGCGATAGTTATGAAAATCGACTCATATGAAAACAGTTATTTGACTAATCACCAAGCCCTATTTTCTCATGTTAAATAACCTCCTCTCCAACAACACAGAATGATTTACTCTCTCTGGTGTCACCAGTGACTTCAGGAAATGATTTACATCAGATCTTCAAAATATTTAATTGCTCATTAATGCCGTCCAAAGCACTGATTCACATTATGTTTGTTGTGGTACTCTTTGAAGCCATGCGATACATATAGACGGCTTCGTGAGAACCTTAACCACAGAGGAGTTGTCTTTCTCATATCAGACCATCTTGATCAGACATGACACAACTCATGGAGAAAAAGGAAAGGATAAAAAAAATAATACACAAATCAGGTAAAACATTAAACTGCTGTCCTCTTCCTCTTCAACGACACAACTTTTGCTTGGAACATTTTTCCAGTGAGTTATGTCATCTTTTACTTAAGCACATTCTCTGACTGTGTCTTTTCCCTGTGGTATTTGCATGAGTCACTTTAGCCTGCAGACACCGGCCTACCTGAGTTTTACAGTTTCAACCATGCAAGATAATTCAAAATCCTGTGGAACCTCCATTATGAGTCAGCACCAGTCCTCCGTCTCATAAGGCCAGTTTGTTGTTTTGTTCTCCCCGAGCTTTATTAACATTCCAACACCACACAGGTGTTGAGTTCGATGAAAGGAAAGTCAAGTGGAAAGACAAAACGATCTTTTTCGGTCAACGAAACTAGAGGGCATTCCGCCAAGTCCCCAACAGTCCCCTTGTGATACCACATTAAAATGTACCATTGACCCAGATTTTTATTTAATAAATTGCACATAAATAAATATCAGTCCACACCCAACACCCAATCTCACCATGTCATACCCCAACCCTCCACAAAGTATCATGAATATCGGTTGAGTAGTTTCTGTTGTAAGAGGAGCAACGCCTGTGAGCCAACTCCAGCTGCGCTGCTCCAATCATGTGACATAAATCACTCTCCACCACCATCTATAATACACACCCGCCTTATTCGGCTGTCTATTTAAGCAGAGAAATGATAAGTAGGGGGTTATAAATATTTGCTCATCTTTCCCATCATATCTATGTAATTATATCGTGGGAGGTAACGATGTCGGAGCCTAGACGCCAAACACTAACCTGTTCTAATGTTGCATTAGCATTTCAACGCGAGTTGTCTGACTGAACTAACAAACAAACATGCAATCACAACTTCCTTGGTGGAGGTAACTACACACAGATTATATATGTTTATATTAGCTATCGTGACAGAGTTGAATTAACGAAACAAATCATGTAAGGTCTGTTTGTGATATTATACTACAAAAGACACACACACAGATGTTTGGCAAGGGAATAACACACCAACTCCCACGTTTAATTGACTCCTCAAACATTATTTACACAATTCCAGAAGACCAACACAAGTGCCAGATGACGAAAAAAAAAGAAGAAAGTTCCTACACAGGATCAAAAACACAGAATATTTTAAATAAAAAGTCTAACACTAGTTTAAATCAAAAAAAGAAAAGAATTATCTAAATGTGTTGGATGAATCAAGATGTATACAGGATAGGAAAGTGCTTTTTCCCGTAGAGATTGCTATTAAAATAACCTGCAAAACATCTCTGCTTGTCTCTCTCTGATGACGACGCCGCCGTTGTTCTTTGTTGGCCTCTCTGGGATATTCCAGAGGTTGGGGTTTGTAAGGCAGGACCGGTCAGGGCCGTGATTGATGCCCTAGCATTACTTGATGGAAGTGCACTTCAGGACCCAATAGCTTGAAGATTCCCTTGGTTTACAATCTGGTTTGGACATGTTTGTGTTTACAAACAATCGGACTGCATTGGAATGTAGAGTGGACCCAGCTCTTATTGTCTCCACATCGGGTTTCTGACCGTGCGTGCACTGTAGGGTGTCGCAGGCCGATCATGCTGAATCCTATTAGACCCAATGGAGGAGGCGAGAACTGCGTTAAAAAAGGAGAATCCTCCGTTCTGAAGGCATCAGCGGCTATTTCTGAAAGCTTGTACTATTACTCAGCGGGTATTTTTGTGCGTTATCCCCCCGCGCCAACATGGCAGGTGTCGTAAGAGATTTCGTACACACTCGACTCGAATCCCCTTTGTTCAGTGTGTCGAGAGAAACTCCATCCATCACAGATTATGGGACAAGGAGGCGATTCAAAGCCGGACTTTGACCCGCCTCCCGGTCTGCAGCTCATACAGTAGAACGAATCGATATGTGACATCACAGACTTAATATTTCTCGGCTTGAGGCAAGGCTGTTAAGCAACAGTCTCTGTCCTGTATTGCAGCTAATATATGGTGCTTGACAAGTTACGCACTTTACATGAACTGCGGCACTACGCGACCTCTATGACCCTGTGTCTAAAGGGAGCAGAGCAAGTACAAAAAACTGCAAGGCAACGAAAAGACATTCAGAAGTTGGTAGTTTTTGTGCTACAGCTGGAAAAAGAAAAACTGTTCTGGCGTCCTTTGTAACACAGCGCTTCTTCGGCATTTCACAATAATCATCACAAAATACCACAGTAAGCATGTTGACTAAAGATTATCTGTGTCAGCTCTGAGGCACAACTGCTAAATATTGAATTTCTATAAAAAATCACAGGTGGATGGTGGATGTGATGTAGAGTTATGAATGATACAAAAACACCGGGACAGCATCTGGCTTGCTCGAATAAACAGACACACAGAGAGGAAATTAACGGAGGCTTTTTAAACAGTGTGGGAGGCAGCGTCAGTCAAAAAAAGCACTGGGTATATAAAACAACTAACTGGCCCACTGCGATCAAATGTGCATCTGGTATATTAATGTACAATAATGGTACAGTTCCACGTGCACGAGTCGTTCAAAGTGTCATTTTACATTCCTCAATTATATTTCTGATACATTCATTACTGTTTTGATTCCACGTCTCTTCTGTGTGTCTGTGAATTGCTCAAGTCAGGCTGTGTCAGTGAAAGGCACTATAGAGAAGAAACTACTGCATCACAACTAGATTAACACAGACTACATCAGGACAAATGTCTAAATACGCTACTACATGACCTGTTTCTGGACTTGTTCATGTCAGGTGAACATTCATCCGTTGTCCAGAAACAGGGTCAGACTTCACTTCAACTTTAGAATTTAGAAATCATAATTTTCTCTAAGGGTTAATACGTTTTAAGATTTTTTTGTTTTTAGCGAGTCATTACAAATGTATTCGAAATCTCTGTTTTAAATTACTTGAACAGACTTGAGGAGAAGTGACAGTGACCCAACAGGATTTAAGACTAAGCCCCTTCACCGATCAAAAGACACACAAACAAACACACACATACAGTGACATCAGCGGCCCTCTTCACACCGATCGGACCATTTCAGAGCATCCCCAGAATCCTAGGATCGATACAGGCCTTTTTCACTGGAGACATTTTGACTTGTTCATCAGGAAACCCTGGACCTCTGCTACTCCTACAAGTCCGATTGTCTGCAGTGGAAAAGGCCTTCACTATCATTCCTCGCCAAAATCCAGGGAATGCAGTGGCAGTTATAGAAGCCCCCTGATTACGATTTACGCTGCAGATAATGGTATGGGTAGAAAATGAAAGATATGATTTACGTATATCTGTGGATTCTCAAAGTCATACGGGTGGCTCAAATAGGAACAGGAAATAAATATTTCCACTGGTAAGAATTCAGTATAAAGTTTAAACAACTACAACATCAAAATCTGTCACTGGTTTATATTCAGACAGAGTTACTAGAACTAGATGGTAGCCATACAAGTAACAATAAGAAAAGGTAGTTCTACGAGTTAGCCATCAAATGGTCATACTTTATCTGAGATTTAATCTCTTTCATGGCCCCTCTGGAAACAAAATAAGTTTTTGGATTTGGTTTAAAGTAGAAAATTTTACCGATCATTTCAATAAATTCCTAAGTTGTAACAATCATAAAACCCCTAAGGTTCACAAAGAGGATCTTTACTTGCTTTTTGTTTTTCTTCTTCTAACGCCTTTAACCCCACATATATGCGCACACACACACCCACACATACACACACATTATAAATCAGACAGACACAGACACACACACACACACACTCACAGCCCTACTCTGGGCCTCACAGTAACACAGCTCCACAGCGGATAGAGCCTAACAGTGAGATTGCCACTTTGTCGACTATAGTTGGTCCAGACAGTCAGCCGTGTGATGGTCGCCGGTCTAGGAGGAGTTCAGCAGGTTGCTAAGGACTGCACAGGGAGGGGAAATACAGCGGAAAGGTCAAAGCATTTCAAAGTAAGGTCATGTATTTTATGTGTGTTTGTGTTCGTGTATCGATTTGTGTCTTACCCTGTGGATCTGAGTTGGCCTCGGCTGTGTCGACTTTGCGGCCTGCCTCTGGATCAGCTTCTAAACACAGAGATTAAAGAGTCAGTCAGACGCAAAACCCCAGACAGGCGATTTGTCGAAGCTGACAAGGCATCACACGTCACTATGAATTCCATAAGCATGTAGCTAATGAACTGCTTTTCTACTCATTAACATAAATCACTTTATATTGTTGCCTCTGGCAAATGTGACACAGAGGGATTTATCCCTCCTCTATAATTGTGAAACTATACAGCACCACTGACCATAAATTAAGCATGACAGGAGCACCCAGAGGGAGCTTCTGAGGATGTTAATATTTCTCAGCTCTAATTGCTTATTATCACCGCCGTGATTTTTTCTGGCATAAACGTTCCAAACTGTTCATATGTGTGCCGTCAGGACCGCCCACTTATCGTCAGAGGAGCAGCTCCGGGCTGCACATGCTGATGACATTATTGCACTTATACTCTCTGGACTTGATCTGATGGAGAACAACTCTATCCCATTAAAAACTGTCTCAGAAATCCACAGAGGAATAAGATAAAAATAATTCTGAAAGTGATCTTTATTCGCATTTAGATAGCTGATTAATACCAGCTTTTAATGGTCATTAGCTACTCACAGTATGGAGGTCTGAAACTGACAATTGCCCTCTATCACTGAAAACCTGACTGGCCTGTTGTTGGTGTTGACTGTAAATGGAAACTTTGCTGAATTGGCTGTATTACTATGCAGGTGAACACTTACTGACAACACTCTGTAGCGCTGAGTCTGCCCGGTTTCTATGACACTCTTATTACCATCTTATTATTACTATAGACGATACTTCTGCTTTTTAGACTTTTTCAAAACACACGACAAACAACGAAATCAACCTCCCATTCGAGCTTGGCTGAAGAAATGAAAGAGTCGTGATTAAAGGCTGTGATCCTGCTATGGTCCAAGTCAAGCATATACAGCTGTCCCCTGCATGATTGAGTCTTTAAGCATCTGACACTCTGATGCAGGTTGATGTGAGTTGAGTAAATGACGGTGTAAGTTTAAGTTGTTTCCATAGTTCACTGTACAAGAGACTGAAAGGAATCTCTTGTGTCTAGTCAAATATCAAGCCGTGTGTTAGACATTGTGTTATTTATGGTTTACTCTTGTTCACTCAGTAATCAGCATGATAATTACCCTGTCTATTGCTGAAGCACAGTTTCTTCTTCTTATAGGTGATGAATCCGACGACTGATCCCACAGCAGCCGCAGCGAGTCCACACAGGATGCCTGCTAAGGAGCCGGAGCTGGCTCCTGTCGGAAACGAGAAAAAACTAATATTTAGGAGCTGGAAAATATCTCATGAATGTATGGAGTATATCAGATTAGAATACCACAGTGAATTCTGAACATATTAGTTTGAGGATGTTTCATGATACAGCTGTGGCTGCACCGAGCTGAATGACTCTCAGTGTAACACCTGCGTATGGAGACAGTAATGTTCAGTGTCGCCATGGGATACCATTTTGAAATAATGAAAGGCAATTTAGCACTGAAGCTCAATGACATGTGTGCATGCCTCTGTGACTGTGTGTGTGTCTTTGTGCGAGAGAGAGAGAAACAGAGAGAGAGAGAAAGATGTCACATGGTGTTCCAGCATCATTCAGATCCCTTTTCATTCGTCTAGCCCACAGTTTAGACGACCAAAAGAAAGCATTCACAGTGACAGCATGAAACTCTCTGCACCTGTAGCCCAGTTACTATGACAGCGATGATCTGAATAGTTTCCCTGCCTTTCATAGTCTATCGAAGGCAAAGGAAACAAACACAGCAAACGCAGAAGACCTATAGTGCCAAGACCATCATCAAATGAATGACCTGAGTGCATTCGAAATGAGGAAGGTAAAACAACAGGATAATTACTTACATAATAGCTTAGTTTGAAAGTAGTTTGAATTTTGTTTGCGTTACAAGATCAAATTAAGCCAAAATATACCTGTATATAAGTCTCTCTTCTTACTGATAACAAGGTTTTACTCGTGTAATAGCAGATTTAAGGAAGCATCTACATTAAGTGTACATGTATATGCACAGTGTTCAATGTGTCATGCATTACCAGGTAATCTTAGATAAAACTAGTATTAAAATGAATATTGGCTATACTACTACAAGGAAGTACAAGTAATAATAATAGACTAAAGAATAAAGTATAGCGGGCATTGCTAGTTAAAGTAAAACCGCAACAGCCTTCGTGCAATTTAGGATTTAAAATAGGATTTGAAAAATGTTTTGATGGACAATATGTTCTAAACATGCCTCACACTGGCTTCAGTCAACACAGGGTAAAGTAATAACAGTAATAATGGCAGGATGTGCTGTAGTAACATTTAGGGGAGAGATTGGATAATGGTGTGTAATTGGTGAGTCAGTGTCAGTGAGTCAGTAGTTGAAGTAGGAAGAGCACATCAATATCGTGATAAAGGTAAAGGTGAGAAAAACAAGGGAGCGGAAACCGGTACTGAACTCGCGTGACTCAGTGACTCAGTGACTCAGTGAAATTAGGTAAAATTTAAATGGAAGAATGTAATGAGTCAGTAAGCGGTTGGGGGTGCAGACACATGGACGTGTGTGAACACGTATGTGCACATACACCGAACACACAGAACTGTGACATCAGATTGTGTGGTATAAAAAAAGGCTGAAGGAACATTGACACAAATACAGAGACATATAGTATGTAAATAGAGAATGCACTATGGGAAAAATTCAGATGGGTAGATAGATGGGTGGGTAGATAGATAGATGGGTGGGTAGATAGATAGATAGATAGATAGATAGATAGATAGATAGATAGATAGATAGATAGATAGATGGGTGGGTAGATAGATAGATAGATAGATAGATAGATAGATAGATAGATAGATAGATAGATAGATAGATAGATAGATAGATAGATAGATAGATAGATAGATAGATAGATAGATAGATAGATAGATAGATAGATAGATAGATAGAACATATGTCTGTGTATGTGTTTATCTGTGTAATAATGTTTTAAGATTAACTATAGGTTTTGAAAATAGTGACCATTTCAAGTTTCAGCTCGGTGACTTAAGCCTTTAAGCCACTGCTTAAACTCTGTCACTTAAATGTCCCATTCAGCCGTCTCTGCCTAAACTTGTCATTCATAAAATTATGCTAAGTGGAAAAGAAGAAGCTTTTGAAATGTCATGCAGCAACAGCACACCTGCCCGGGGCTCAGTGCACTTTGCATAACATGAGACAATAGGGGAATGCTTATAGTGCAAGTATGTGTTGGTTTTGGTCATGGGGCGGGGGGTGGAGGGATGGACGTGTGTTCTAAACAGAAAAGGGAGAGGAACGATAACTCACCTGCAGCATGTGGCTTGTCTGCTGTTTGGAACAGAGAACATAAAGATACAATTAGGGACGTGTAAGTGAACCAGTTACAGACTGGTTAAAGTCATAAATGATGGTCAATGGCTGAACAACTTTAGTTACATATTAATAGGGACACAATGGACAGATTATGTAAACAGGAACAAACATGTACCTGTTTCTCTAGTGAATCTAATTTACAGTTGGACAATCAGGAAGAAGTAACTTCCAGTGTGGATTAGAGAACTCATAAAATGTGTTCTGAATATTGTTTGAATTAAAATAGTTCACCCTTTGTCACGTATCTTTTTTTCTAAATCTTGCATTCAAGATATATCCTGATAGTAAAAATAATCTCTTCTGTATCAGATGTGGGTGTTTGGAAATGAAGATGCAATGATGTCATTCTTTTGTTAATATTCATATCTGCACCAGGAACACAAAATAAAGGCTCTTACCATCTTCTTGGGCAGCAACAAGTGCTGAAGAGAGAAAGAAAGGGAGCAAAGTGATTAAAGGCAGAACGCGGTGAAAATGAGGTTATCACATAAATCATCTAAAACACCGTGACACAGATTGCAGAGAAGAAGGGGAGGGGAGGGAAATTAATCTCTTCATTGTAGTCGATGCCTCAGAGGCATTAAGAGGTCTAGAGTTTCTGTCCTAACCAGTCTGGAAAGACAAACACACACACACACACACACACACACAACCACAAACACACACACACATTAACTGAGTCTCATCTGTACACACAGAGAAATCCTTTCACAATATCAGAGATAGGATATCTGATGAAGAGGCACTACCTCGGTGTCTCTGATCTTCGATTAGATCCATATGCAAACAACCCTGTTATCTCTCCCCTGTGCGGCCTGTCTGTATTCGCCTGTGACATCCCGGCAGCCTTCTACCTGCTTCAACTTGACAAAGCCACTAATAACAGAGGACTAAAGCAGAGCACCTTTCACCAGATTATAATCATTACACCGGTCGGGTTGAATCAGCTTTGAGTTTGGGGATGAAGTGAAGTGAACGCTCATGTTCCCGCATTATCCTCCAATTGCCTCGCAGCTATAGTGACTCAACTTTCGTAACCCCGGGAGATAAAACAAGTCTCTTGTCATGGGAACGGAGTGCTATAAATATACATTGGCATTCCTAAAGTGTAGAGATCCAGCTGAATGCATCACAACAGAAGGTCTTTGTGGTGTCAAGTGCTTCAAACTGACTGGTAAACGTCAATCTTTCTAGTTCTGATGCAGCCAGAGCCGGGTGTTTAAGATGGGCTGCCTCAGGATTTGATGCTATGATTCATGAAGGGGGCGGAAATGTTCTTTTTAATAAGACTTGATGCCAGTTTCAAAATGAGCTGCTGTGAATAGAGCAGGAGACATGTCTAAACCTTTCCTGTATAAGGGTGTTAGTTAAATAATGAGGATTTAATGGGATTTTTGAACAATATCGATGTGACTGGAGTCGTGTGTTTTAATAACCCAATACAAGAAGGTTATGTTTGGCAGGATGCAGTAGGTGTCAGGGAAGAAACCATTACATTTTGGTGCCGATCCAGGATTTATTTTCTTTAACATTGCAAATAGGGTGTAATATTTTTTAATTTTCCTCTATTTTCCAAGGATATTGTTCATGGATGTTGATGGAAAAGGCAAATTTAGGGAACTGATATTTATGAAAGTAAACAATTTGATTGACTTCAAGGAGACTGTTGGGCCTGTTGTCAATTTCTTGTTTATGTCTTGTATATTATGTAGCCATCAATACTGGGATTTTGTAAGTATTTGTGAAAGTACCTGGGAAGTTATTTGCTAGTTAAGGGAAACAAATACACAGTCGAACATCCTCTATGTTGCTGATCAACCAAAACGGAACTATCCCTTCACAGGTTCCTGAATGTATTATTAAATTTGACCCCAAAGATTCTTGTGTTTATCGTTATATACTAGGGACATTTTATTTTACTGGTAACAATTAAGACAGTTTGTGGTTACTAACTGGACTGTCCTGGGTGTTGCCTGAGCATCCTCTGACTTAAACCCTTGATCTGCGACCGAAATCCAATATTAACCCTAATACAGATATTATCTTTACAGATGTTATCTTTAAGCAGTCCCACCCAAGAGGGAATATCTTCCAGATGTCCACCAGAAAAGACGTAGTTTCACGAGCACGCTGCGCTGAACCCTGTTAAACGACCCGACGATAACAATCAAGCGTCCGAGGTGCTGTCGTCAGCAGGGACTCTGAAACCCCTCCAGCTCCAGGGGTGTGATGGGGATCCTGTGAGCTAGTGTTTACATAGATTAAAGGATATTGTCTGTCAGGAACGATACTTCAACCTGACTCTATAATAACCGAGGGGGGGGGGAAAACCCCAAGTGACTTATACAACATGTGTCAGTCAGTGTACAGAGCTGTTGGAGGCTAAGCAGGGCGACTTTAATTGACTGCAGATATGACCTCATAGGCGTGACGATCCCGTGACTGATATGTATGCTGAAGCGCAAGAAGAAGTGTGTTCATATTGTGAGGAACAAGCTTTCACAGCTGAGGGCGTCGTCTGTCACATTCTCCCGTGTTGACTTCTCTCTAATGTCCACCCTGTCGTCTTTTATTCATCCCTGGCTTTTCCATTAACCTCCATTCACACACTCTCCTCTCCATCATTTCCCTTTGATTAGCTTGTACCCCCCCCTTCCCTCCCCCTCTCTGTAATCTTCTCCTCAGAGTGGAGAAGATGACCTTTCTTCATCCTCTTCTCTCTCCTTTTCCACACCATCAGAGATGGTTCCTCAGCCTATGAAACCTTTCAGAGCTGGCACTTCCTGCACAGTCAATAGCACGCCCCTACTCTTAGGTGCTAGCAGCACTAAGAAGCTAGTTACCAGCGTTTGAAATAACAATTTTAAAGAAAAACAAACAGAACGACTTTGGAGAGGAAATGCTGAAATAATATCAGCAAAACTTTAGGATTGGAGAGAGCAAGAATTCGGCTTTAAGGGAAGGGAGTCGATGGAGGATAATAAAAACACACATGAGGTCAAACAGCTGAGTAGGGGGACATTTGAAAATGTGATAAAAATCAAACTGAGGTAATGTGGGAGGTTTCCCTACTCGACCCATACCATGCTCAGTTGAGGAGGTACACATTTAATGGGTTAAAATCCAACCTCATAACCTTCCCAAGTGATTTGTATTCTGCGTAAGTAAAGCACATCTGTTTGCCATCAGTTTGTCCAGAAAACAGGGAGGTGCAGTCTTATCGTTCAGAACAACTCATTAAAACAGGCCATGTTTCTTTTAAATGAATGATGAGAAAACTTTTTTGCCACTAATAATTTCATGGATGTTCTGGAAGGCAAATGAAGCGTGGAGATGTGATATGGTTTGAAATGCCGGATTCAGAGATACACTTCTGCTGAGAGGAAGTCCTTGTTCATGGTTTGATTGTCAGATGGTTGCTCAGGGGCAGGGGCAGCAGCTGTAGCAGATTCAGAGTTTGAGGAAAACACGACAGAAGAAGTCAGTCTACCTCAAACACACTATCTCCAAACACTCCCCACTCAGAGCCTCCTCTCTTACCATTTCTGATGTTTACATGTTTAAAATGCTGCTATGAAGACATTATCGTTTATAAGCGTGACTTCCACAGCCCGGCTTCTTCTACGTCTTGGATTCGCTGTTACTGTAGTTACTGAAATCAACCGATTTTTATTATGCCGCCCTGAAGTGCTCTTGCAAGATGAAAAGAACATCTGACTCATACTTTTTAAGCAATAATGGTTGTTTGTTTGGCTGAAGCAAGACTTGGCTTCAGAAAGGTTGATGGTTGTGTAATATGGTTGAGAGAGAGAGAGAGAGAGAGACCGAAATAAAAAATAAAGGATAATAGCTGATGATAACGTACCTGTTTCCGCTTTAGTTGCTTCACTATCTGCTGGTAAACACAAAGAACAGGATCATGTTTGGATTTAAAAATCCACCTAGAGATACGAATAATCAACAGCAGCACATCTATGTAACACTAATCTGATGTTTTCTTCTGTCTATATTAAAATTAGAAAGAAAAATAACCAATCAGAAAACTGAATTTTCTCATCTCAACAGGAATTTGAGTTTTCACAATTTAATTATTTTACGTCCGAGTTGCTAGCAATGTAAAGAGAGTAAAAAAGAAAAAACCCTGGCCCCGCCCCCTCAATCGTATCTGTTGCAAAGGTTAATGGTTTCCTCCTCGGGCCGACACCCCACCCTCCCACCAATTTGCAGTACAAATGACTCATCAGTTTTTGCGTAATCTTACTGACAGACATATAAAAAAACAAAGCCTCCTATAGGTGGAGGTAATTTGTTGATTTATCGCAACTGTTGCAATTGTGACACAACTACACAGATATTAACATGGGGAAGAACATGTTTCAGGAACAAGTCTGTACAGTTCCCCCCATGTTAAGGACACACATGCTAGAGAGGTGAGCTCATCTACAGAATACGTGTGTTCATGCCTTAGTACAAATGGTTTACCACTACACATACTGTATATGGTCAGCTGATAGAGCAGTATTGGCTTGTACATAGAGGGGTTTCTGTTACCACATCCTCCAGGGTTCAATCTACACCAGTCACTCTGCTCTACCCACATTGCCAGGGCCCTATTCTGTCTCACTTTAATTCAGAAGATGTGACATCGAGAGAAGCATGGGAATTTCTTATTCTCACCTATCAAAATTGTTTCCTCAACAATGGGAACATCTGGTTTTGCATCGGCGGCCGGATCAGTTGGTGGTTCCTGTTTATCTTCTGCAGCTACGTCTGACGCGGGTGTGGCTTCATCAATGTCTCCACCCTAATGGAAATGTATGATAAAGTATACACTGTAAAAATAAGGGAAAAAGTCTGGCAGCAGAGGTTGCAAAACACTTACCGCCAAATTAGTGTAAAAAAACTTTGGTTATTTTATGTAACAAACAAATACATACAGTACATTCAGCAATATTATGTCTATCTTTGTATTTTTTACATAGAATTCACTGTGATTTAACCTGTAAGGCAGAGGAATTATAAATCTATAATTTCTCAATATATTCATTCATGGATTTCTTTGTAATTGACAGGATTTTGGCCCTCAATTTAAATTTCTTTTTTAAAAAAGTTAAATAATACAATACATTTCTGTGAATTTGTTTCTGAACATGTATCATCATGAGGAAATTATAGGAAGGCTTCTCAATAGCATAGCAGCTCCTGTCTAATATCTACCTTATATACAGCATGTCAGTTTATATGTATCATGTGGATTTTCAACATCTTGTCCTATATTCTAAATATATTTGAGATGTTAAAGATTGTTTGAGTACAATATATTTGTCAGTAGGTTTAAATAAGATATTTTATAAGCTACTGACCTCCACCGGAGCACCTGTGGTATCAGAGCCTGCAGTGGATTCCTCCTCTACGTCCGCGGTTGGTTGCTCAGCCTCTGGAGCCTGAACCTCTGGATCAGCATCTGGTTCTGGACAGGAGATGGAACCAGGTATTAGATCCCTGATTTGTGTTTATATCATCCGTTTTCACAGAGTGGAGTAGCATGGCTGGTTTTACTGCAAGAACTTCTGCTCATAACATCACATGTTAACAAGTCAAATGGAAGGAAAAGGTGTCCCCTTAATGGGGATTTCAAGGGACAAATGCAAAAGCAACTATTATATCTTACTTCACAGTGAAAGATTTGTTTATTCACTGTGGCTGTGCTAAGACTGTGGAAGTGGGGCAATTTCAAAGTTTTGTATTTGTGCCAACAACCATGTTTATCTCAGTTTAATTTTTGTTAAACTCCTTTCAATTACCTTGTGTTGTTGCAGCTGCCTCAGCCTCTGTGTCTGCTGCTGCAGTTGCCACTTCTTCCACATCTCCAGCTGCTGGAGTTGCCTCTTCTGTGTCCTCCGCTGCAGGAGCTGCTGGTTCAGCATCCTCAGCTGCATCAGCTGCAGGAGTTGCCTCTTCTGGAGCTGCTGGTTCAGCGTCCTCAGCTGCATCAGCTGCAGGAGTTGCATCTTCTGTGTCCTCCGCTGCAGGAGCTGCTGGTTCAGTCTCCTCAGTGGCAGGAGCTGCAGGTTCCTCAGCTCCAGCTTCAGGCTCAGCATCGGATTCAGGGGCACCCACCGATGGTTGTATTTCCTGTATTCAGCACAAGATTAGCATCTCTTGAAAATACATTAAATATTGCAATATGATATAAGCCAGTAAAACCACATTTCCACAGATGATGCAGCTGTCAGTGGCTTGGAGGTGTTTGGAAGAAGACACAGAGCTGTCGTTACATTTCAAGCCCGTAAACTGACACCACATAAAACCTTCTTTAATGAGCCAAGAACTAACATGAGTCACAGAGTCTTCAGCCAGCTAATATGTGTCATGTTATCAAATGGCTATCTCCAGCATATAGGATTAGATTTCTTTCCAGATCTCAGTGAGTCTAACAAGATGAGAAGCACTTGTAGGGACACAATTCAGGTGGCCCAAAGCAGGACAGCGGTTCAGGGGAGCTGCCGCTAACTTTTCTCAACTGGCCCAAACCCTCTATAGCAGTGCTCTTGGCTATGCAAAAATTGGCGAGAGGATTAGGGCTTAACACAAGGTAGTTTACCATCCATGTTAAACTTTGAAAATAACCTATAATGTAAACATTTATACTAATCTTTTTCCAGAGAAGATGTTACAAAATGTATTTTCATACAGTTAACCCGTGCAGATATTCCCCGTCCTCACCTCTTCTGCTGTTACCTCGGGTTCCGCGTTGACTTCTGGCACTGCTGCATCATCGGGGGCCGGGATCTCAGGAGCTACCTCCTCCTCTGTTGGGGGCAGAGAAACGGAATAATGAAAAATACAAAATAAACAAGAGCACACATCCAGCGAAGCACTGATAACTGAGAAATATCCATTTCAAAAAAGCAGAGAGAAAAATAAAGAACTGTCCTGAAACCCCGGTGCTTCAGCAAACATCACACAGTCGACGGAAACCTGTGAAACCATTGATTTCTTTTCCGAAAGGAGAAAAGGTGGCAGCCATGGTAACACAAAATCCAATGAAGGCTCCTCACATGTTCCTAAAACTTGGCAACATCCTTGAAATTGATTATGTTGACCAGTTTGTGTCGTCTACTTTTTATACACTACTTTGCTCTTTAAGTTCAAGTATCCTATTGTGAATCGCACGTAAAAGAGACACAATAAAATCTAAAGACCGGTTGTGATTAGTTTTACCGGGGGTTATTTAAAACCCCATGTCTTAATCCATCTGCTGCCATTTAAAATCATTTGTCTAAATGGTTGTCAAGCTGTGTTGCATTTAATACATTTTATTACACACACACACAGTGAGCCACACCCTGGCCTGATTGGTGCCTGATGTTAATGCTCCAGCTGCAATCTGGACGACTTCGATTACGTCTGACTGGCCTCGACATCATATGATCTCTCGACCTCAGCGCTGGAGTCGCAACTAGGTACTAATGAGAAAATACAACGAGCACATCTTTGTCATTCTGTGTGCGAGATGGGAACGGCGCGTGTGTGTGTTTGAGCCGGTGCTGTGACATTCCCCGGCCGAGCGTGAAAAGCTGAAGCAGCAAAACTGTGCTTTGACTCGGTCGCACTTTGCTCTGCTGATTTCAGCAGCGCCCTAATGCTGGTTCTGGACTTTTTTCAAATGTAAATACCAACTCTTAACTTCAGAGATTCAGACTTCTGACTCGATCGATGGCCGAAGCTGAGATAGCTCGACAAAAGTGGGAGAGAAACGCACGAAAAGGCGGGAAAGATTAAAGAAAGAACACATCAGAAATTAATGAGAGTGATCAGGACTTTGCTGCTGTCTTCTTCAATGTGCTCACATAAAATCTAAAAGACATCTTCTTTGTTGTTTTGGCAGCTGTTTGGTGCCAGTTCCCATCCCTGCTTTGCCAAGTGAGATTGCATCAGAGTCAGTGAAGCCGAGACAGAAACGGTATGAACACATCTCAAACGCCTCTGTTATCGGGCTGGGGCGGGCGGTGCAGGTGACACAAACAAACACACACATTCATGTACCGGGGGGAAAATCCATAGGAAGCACATATGTAAGTACGGCTTAACACACCCTACATGCAGACACTCCTTCACGGACCTATGGAACAAAAACAGGGGCTCTTTTTTCACCCTCTCGCTCCATGTTTTTTTACAGCGAGTGTCACTGCAGCATCTAAGCGTCCAAGATAAACCTAATGAATCTGAAGCCCTCTGTGATTTACTCCGAGTTCAAAGAGACTAATGAGCAGGACTTCACGTGTGACTCTGTGTGCCAGGGTGTTTCCACTGTCTTTACGACCTCCTTGGAAATCTCCTGTCTGGATCAAAGATGCACTGTGGCACGCCAGTCGAGGCAATGTGGTGGAAATAAGTGTAGACGCCAGCTGATGTGTCTCGTCAGTGAACTGCAAACTTATGATAAGATGTAAAAAAGTTAAACAACAAACTGCACACACTGTGGAAAAGTGCCCGTTAACCTTTGTGGCTTTGTCAGACCCTTGTGTGTGTGCGGTGCCGGTCTGGGTCACGCCTACATGTCTTTACTGGCAGTATATGTGGAAATGAGTGGGCATGTTCCCTGCATGTCATTGTGCTTCCATGCACATGTTTGTGCGAGGTATGCAGCTCTCATGTAACCTCTGCGTCTGTGTGTGTGTGTGTGTGTGTATGTGTGTGTCTGTGTGCGTGTGTGTGGAGGGGGGTGTGTTTGTGAGAGATACTGCCCCCATAGAAACTCTTGCTTTGAGTTGCCACTCCATAGGACATTCTGTTCCCATCTATCAGTTTGCCACTTCCTCCTCTAACAACCTCCGCTACAGAACACACATACAACCCCCCCTCCCTCCCCCCAAAACACATACACACACACACACTTGCAAGCGTGCAAAAATGAAAATATCAGAAAACGCCTTCTCCTTTCAGCCCAAACTTATACATGTTGAAACACACACACACACACATACAAGTTTAACATACAAGTTTAACTTGTATGTGCGCACAACTTCAGTTTCGCTCTTACACTCTGACTAAGTGGTGTCCTGTTTTGCGTTAGCGCGGCAGTGAAACAACTGGTTGCACATCCAAACGTCTCCCTCCTCTCCCCTCCTCCCCCTTTGCTTTCCTTCTTGTCTTAAAAATCTCCCTCCTATCTTGCCTCTCCCTCTCTCTCTCCCTCTCTCTCATTCGATCTCTCTTTCTCCCCAAACTCAATCTGTTTCTCTGCCACTGCTTTCCCTTGAGGCTAATGAGTCATCCATGCGCCTTTGACATGGCTGCACGCAATTGCATGGGACCGTACAGCGTGTGCAGTGTTAAACTGGAAGAACCAAATGAAAAAGAAAGGCTCCCAGAGGAAAGACTTTTGAGTCAATCCAGTTTTTACATGTGGGAAGCTAAATACTGTTAGTCACACTGTGTTCTTTTTAAAGAGGGGCCCACGTGGTTTGAAAGATAGATAACCAGACGTCTTTCTGTCTTTAATATGTCATCTGACACAGAGACGTGTTGTGACTGTACCCAGGACATGAAAGTTACCATTCAACTAAAGGAACAGTTAGAAGGAAGTACGCTAATTTGTATTCTCAGCGTCTGGATGTAGCTTTGTATTTAGCACACAGACATGACAGTGGTATAAATCTGAGAGTGAATGAGCCCTTTTCCTGCCAAGCTTTTCCTTTTCAAAGTTCTAAGACCTAAACATGGACTCATGGAGCTCAATGTTACATCTAACACTATTAACAAACTGGAAACATCTTGGTTGTGCAATTGGATATATATAAAAATGCAGAAGGGAAAAGTTGCACTTTAGGTAGCTTCTTATTGGATGTAAGGCAGACATCAAGAGAGACACTTCATTCCCAAGAGGAAATGTTTCTGTGATTGGAAACAATTAGATTTTCTTTTGCTGAAACATTGGAAAACTCCTGACACAGACATCAACATAATCATTTTGCTTTTCTTCGTCTTCCACCAAACGAGATTGGGACATCACTTGGAAAAGTTTTCCAAAGTCTGCATGTATGAGCAGGATTAAGGAAAAGGCCAAAATCCAAAAAATCTGCTTTGGAAAAAAAAGCGTCTCTGGATTTGCAATTCAAATGAAAGACTCATCCATCTGAGCATTTACTACAAACTGTGCTTTATATGAATAATTCATGTTTTTTGTGTTAAATGAGCAGCATCAAGTTAAATTGTGTTGGTGAGCTTCAGCAGCCATTACAGCACGAGGAATGCACTTAACGTGTTAAGTACAGTATATCAAGTTCCTTGCTTTTTAAGGAATTGTTTGATGTTGGTGCCACTGAGTCACATCACAGTCATGTGACGGCTCTGTTTCTCATGGCACCTGATATCACCACGACATAAGCCTGATATGAAATTTATTCCATCATTCTAATAATATTTTAGGGAAAATGGAAAATAAGTGAACTCCATGCCCCTGGGGTTGTGTAATACACTGTACATGTTACATAAATTGGAGTCTGAGGGCAAGGATTTTCTGGCTTTTTCTGGCTCCTGTAGGATTGTGTGAGATAGCTTAGTGTGTGTGTGTGTGTGTGTGTGCTCGAATGACTGATAATGCGTGTACATGCATGTATGTGTGTAACCAATAACCAAGCCATGCCCCGTAATAGTACACCAGAAACTGCCCGCGCATGTGTGTCAGGTGGGAACCACCACCTCCACAAGTCATTGTTCTGTCAGGTATGGGCCTTTTGTGTTTGTGGGACAGAAAGTGCTGTGTTTACACCAACCATGCACACCTTCAAACTGCCCCCATGGGAGCCGGGGGAGAAGGTGTCTGTGTGTGTGTGTGTGTGTGTGTGTATGTGTATGTGTGTGCGTTTCACTTATGTCTTAAAAGTGGTAGTTTAATGTGTAAACACAGACATGTCTGCACACATATATTGTACACATACACCTGGCACAGACACACACACACATGAACTTCCTATAACTGACGTATGTACAGACTCACATTGAAGCACCCTTGCACTCCCACATGTTCTGTACATTAAAGTTATAGCCCACACCCACCCACTCTCTCACTCTCTCCCGCTCTCTCTCCCTCTCTCCCTCTTTCTCACACACAAACAGATGCTGAGAGCCCTGGGGGAGAGGAAGGCGCTGATACTAGTTGAGTTGCTGGGTGTTGTCTGCAGCTAGAGCTGGATCTAGTTACTGGGATACTCCCTATGTTTTATTTCTATAACTTACACACAGTGTACATGATGTTTTTGCAACTGACCTAACAACCCTATATTTTTCAATGTGACTAACATACATGTATGTGTGTTCCTCACATACACACACACACACACACACACTTGCAAGTGAGCAAACAAACCCACTGAGATTTTTTTTGCCTAAGTACTGGGTTAACAGTGAGTGGAGTGTTAGGCAATTAGAGAAAATTGAGGGAAAGAGAGTGTGTGAAAGAAAAAGAAAGGGAACCTGTATGTCTGTGGGTGAGTGTGTGTGTGCTTGTGCACGTGTGTTTCCTGCCTTTGTCTGGCAATAAAAAGTGAACCGGTAGAGCCAGATTACACCAACTGTATTCAGGCACACCAACGTTCAACCGATTATTTGTTTGCACAATATGTTTGATGAGGAGGGCCGGCTGTTACTCTACCTCTTTCACTCCTTCCTTCTTTCGATTTCTATCTCTCTCTCTCTCTCTCTCCTGTCAATCTCAACTCAATATTTCTCTTTCTACCTTCTCCAAGCATCTCCGCTATAGTTTCCTCTCATTTTTCTTTCCCCCCGGGTGTGCGTGTTTGTCTCAGAGTTTAGATTTTATTGGAAGGGGGTTTGAAAGAATCTGAAATCATTGCATGTGCCCCCCGGGGAAGGGCAGGGACCCAAGGACCAGCTGAAGACGAAGAGGAAGAGGAGGGAGCGTCAAATGCAGAATGAGAGACAGAGAGAGATGCAAAATGAAGATGGGAGATTTTAGAAGGGATCAAATTAAAATGAGGACAAAAGAGGGATGAGGGGAAAAAACGAGGAAGAGAATCATTTATCCAAGCACAATGGCTCCACCACACCCATGTGGGCCAACACTCGTGTCCAGAAAGATGTGACCAAATTACATGGCACATCTATTCCACTGAGAAATGTCTGAGGTGCAGAGTCAGAGACAGTCACAGCGGGGAGCGGATCTTTATTATTCATTCATTCAGAGCGATATAACACAAGCAGGATTCAAGTAAAGGTGAATTGGACTGACATGCCAACAGGGAGCCAGACAGAAAAAAAGACTGGCATTCTCCCACACGCGCACACGGGCATTAATGGCTGAGTAATGAGGGGAGATAATGAGAGGATGGGGAGAGAAAGGTTGAGACACGGAGGAATACTGAAGTGGAAACGAGGACGAAGATGACCAACACACAGACAGAGAGGCAGACAGGCAGACAGACGGACATAAAGACATGGCAGGCAGACAGCAGACCAATTTGCATTCAGCTCAAAGGCTGGGTGGAGATAATTGGAGACGTATCTGTACCTTGTGCCTTGGCGCTCGTGGCCAGCAGGCTTCCTAACAGCAGAATCCACAGGTATGACATCATGGGAACACGGTGTTCTGGCTGCAAATGAACCGGGGTTCGCTCTGGCTTTCCACGGCCTTCGAGGAGGAACAAGTCGCCGGCTCCGGGTGGTTTCAGGTGGACGTGGGAGGGCGTGTGCGGGTCGGTGTGCTGCTGCCGGTGCCGGTGCGTTGCTGCGCGTCTCAGGAATCAGACCGGTGGCGTTTCCAAGGTGCTCAGATGCTGTGCTCGGTGCGCGCGGCCGCGGATCTGTCGCTCTCTCCTTTTGTCTGAATTGGAGCAGCGAAGGTCCAGTCTTTATTAAGGGGGGCGGGTCCTCTCCAAAATAAAGGCAGGCGTGCACATGGTATACGGTGCTGCTGGGGCACCGATTAGCCCATTAATGGTGATTTTGCTTTTCCATGACTAACATTGTGGACTAATTGCAGACTTGTCGTTACAAAACCCGGCTCCGCGCGTAAAACCATAATTATCCCAAACTCATTTTAAACACCAAGCAGAGGTGAGCTGAGCAAGAGAGGTGTATGTGTATGTAGCCTATTGGTTTAACTTAGTAAACAGCGGAGTCTCATTTATTTTAATCCAGCGCTAATAAAAACGTACTTTTACAGACTTTTATTTGTTTCACTCCTTTTACTTATGTTAATTTTCATTTGCCAATACTTTAGAATTATGTTATTTGTTGTTTTAGTTTTGTACAACAAGACCTGTTGTCCCCGATCTTAGATTTTCTACAACATAATAAGTTTACATTTTATAATTTGTTGAACAACAACATTTATTGTTTATGGATTTTAGATCATTTGATATCTTCGGTTTTCAATGTGATTGTAATGATTTGCTTCTTGTCTTTGTAGTTTAGTTTTCTTTCTTTCTAGTCGTCTTTGTAACAACTGTTTTTAAAGGGGCTATATAAATAAAGATATAATAATAACAATTATTAATAAGATTGTAAATGCCAAGGCTGGATTTCCCTGCATATAACCTACCTACCATCCCCCTTTATAGACTTTTCAACATCCCCATACTATAAGCATCCATGTCTTTAACTTTTCCTTTTAAAGTTATAAATTGCTGGGATGTATGGAGTATATACAATGTCCTTGCAGTCTAATAAGCCTATAATTTACTTTATTAAAATATCAAGTTTCTTTAGAGCACAATGAATAGCTGGTTCGGCTTGTAATGCTAAATTAATGTTAGGTTTCTATTTAAGAAACCACACATGACATCATGCAAACCAACCACAAGGTGGATCTGAAAAAGACGTTTTTTTCTTTCCCATCCTCCGACTCCTGTCTTCAATTTAACCCACAGAGTCAAGCCGGATCTGTAGAAAATGGAAATGGCTTTGCCGGTATGAGTCAGCAGGTGGCGCCATTTGTTCAATTCATTTTTTCAATCTAATCTGAGCTGCAATGGACAAATACTAAAAAGCAACTTTCATAATTCAAGCTCTTCATTGCATTCAGACAACCATGGCACTCATGCTGTATCTTGTTTTTTTCTTACATTATAATGATCATTAGCTATAAAATGACAATGGTGGAGGGATATATGGGTAAATCCATTCAAATCCTATTCTTTAAACAGAGCACACTGGTAACTTAATTGCTTTTCCGAATACTTATTTTGAATGGCTTGTTAATTTTTTCCTACCATGGCTGAAGCCACATTGCTGGGCAATCATCATAGCCCATATTAAAAGATCCATTATTAATCATCCACACCTTAACTTCACTCTAACAACAGAAACATTTAATTTACCACCTTTCTCAAACACCTACAGAACTACTTAGAACAGCCAAACCTAACACTATCCCTGTGTGGTTTGCTAATCCATGCATGAATGGAACAGACAGACGCACCCACTCACAGGTGTCATGGAAAAAACGCCACAGTCTGAGCATAGGGGCAGAGGCTGTATGCTATTGGGACACAGGTGAATTATAACACTGCGACCTTGAGAATGGGCTCAATAGAAGTTAAGCATTTCTTTTCTTTCAGAGTAACAACATGTAACGCAACCAGCAAAAACATCAATCACATCAAAGAAATATTTGAAGCATCTGACCTCTGATGAGGTATGTCTAAATCAGGGTTTCTTGAAGTTGGAGTTAAGACCATAATGACATTTAGAAGATCTATGTCACAAAGGACAGATATTAAATAATATTGGAGTCCCATCTTTTCTTACACTTTCCCCCTTTTTGAAGACATGGTGAAGTAGCCTAGTAGAGCATAACCCACGTGTTATCTTAAAATTAAAACAGAGACAGTTTAACCCACTTATATTCAACAGTTATTTCACACAACGTAGACACAACTACCGCCAACATTCTAACCTACGCATGGCTCAGAAATATTTATATGAAAGTGGTGTTAAACATACATTTACATCATTAAGATCTACCTGAAGGTATCTAAGACCTGATTTATAATATTTT
This sequence comes from Pseudopleuronectes americanus, assembly GCA_038501795.1. Classification (NCBI taxonomy): domain Eukaryota; kingdom Metazoa; phylum Chordata; class Actinopteri; order Pleuronectiformes; family Pleuronectidae; genus Pseudopleuronectes; species Pseudopleuronectes americanus. Next base: position 13,816,200 of record CM076727.1, on the reverse strand, counting down.
AACGTATTTATCAAATTCTGACTATTATATTTTCGACTTTTGAAGACCGCTTGGAACCCCTTTAATTGTGGAGCATCGTTTTTTTAATTCTTTCTGAATTATTTGGCAAACAAATGCAACAGAATAGTTAAAAAGAAATACATTTATTAGTGTTTATTAGCACAGTGAATACAGAGACATGAAAACAACAATCTCTCGTTCAACATGTTTATTACAAAAACACACATAAAGTCTCAATTTAGGATAATTCCGGTAAACTGACAGACAGAAAATAATCTCAGTACGAGTTTCAGATGTTCGATCTTTACATTTCTGACTCTAGATTGTAAATGAAGTAAAAGTATTATTGTAAATCGATAGCATATGAATGAAGCCAGACTGTTAACCTAAAATTACCAAAGCGGTTCCACGTCATGACAACGAAGGTCTATTTATTGCAGCGAGTTAAATTCTGAAAAAACATGTGAGGCAGAGAAGGTCAACAACAAACGATTCCTCCCCTGTTGTACAAAACCGATGTTCGTATTAAACCTTTGACTATTGATGGTAGAGAAAAAAGATTCAGCCATTGATCTGCGTGTGTGTTTTGCTTTTACTCTTTAGTCAAAAAACAGTCTGAGGTCTTTCTGGCTACACTTCATCATGGCTCTTTTCTTTTTGGCACAAATAAAATAACAAGAAATAAAACAAATATCCCCCCAAAAAAACACAGCTGGACTCTCACGTGCTTCCCACCTGTGATCTGTACTATACAGACACATCATTGGTCATAAGCACTTTGGTCGATCAATAACAACAATAAGTCTGACATCTGCATTAAAGTGTATAAAATATAATTCTGGAAAAAGGAAATAAGTACATGTGAATGTGTAGTGGTGTTTTTTTGTTTCCTTGTGTACAATTTAATTGATTGCTGATTTTTATGACTCATTTTCTACGTAGAAATTCAAACAATAAAAGTTACTATAGGTCGAGAGAAAAAGAGGAAATCAATGGAAACATTATTCAGGATAATTCCTGGGGGCCAGTTGCTACAAAATATCTCTTCATAAAGATGCAAATAGATTGTTATGAATTACTGGAATCCCCAAAGCCATAGCATTAGCACAAGGACAATTAATTGCCATATTAGCTCCAATGTAAACAAGATGCTGGTCAATAGGGGCCATTTTTTCTCCATTCTTCATTTCATTGCCAGTCGACAGGGAACTGCAGTTTAACTGGTAAGAAAACACACCACAGTTTGTCTCAATTTCTCTCTGAGGCACTTAATTCTGAAACGAGTCACATGAAGCCCTGGCTGAAATGTCATGACTGTGTATCCCTTACTTTCATAGTAAAGAACAACTCAAAGAAGGGGCTTACAACGGAGATTCAATGAGCAGTGATTCCCCCCCCAAACACCTATCAGGCCTCATCAACACAGGACTCCTGTCATGCTGTCAGCTTGGTAAATCATGGCGAATATGGAAAACTTTGGTCATCTGCAGCACGACAGTCAAATCAGCAGTGGTACCATTAAGACACTTGGAATTAGAAAGGCATGGACTCACTAAATGATTCAGACTTGCTATCTTATTCTAAATTAATGTGGAAGTGCCTGTGTGTCTGGGAGGAAGAAAGAGAAAGAGGGGACAATTATTCTCAGCAGCTTCAATTTAGCGCATTGTTTGGGCTCCATGGCCCATTTCCATAAGACGGCAGGACAACAACTGGCTGGCGCGTCCAATCCGCACAATCTGATTGGCTATTGTTTTACATGCCAATTGTTATTGGCTGGGAAAGTGGCTCACATTTTATTGAAACACTCCTTGGCGTTGGACCACACCTGGATTCCCTGGAAGCCAAACAGAAGAAAAGAGAGATTCATAAGAACCCAACAACAATTGATGAGTGGAACTGATAAAATTAAAACCAACAGAATACCTGAGCTAACAAACTGAGCTCCCTACCTTCTTACACATGCTGATCTGCATGATGGCATAGCTGATTAGTGCTTCACGCAAATCTCTGTCCTTCTGCTCCTTGAACAGTTCGATGTCTGCCCAGGCTGTTTTGCAAAACTCTCTGAGGGAACAGACAAAGACACATGTCATCGTGGCTCAGTCTGTGTGAATCAAACTTAAATGTGTATTAGATTATATAAGTTGATACAGAAAGAGTAAGAGGAACAGACGTACAATAGGAGACACACAGTGGGGGATGTTTATATTGAAAGACACTATTTTGAAAAGTGCAGAGGACTGACTAAATTCTTTTGTACCTACCGACTCTCTTTATTCTTCTCCAGTACGGCCTCCTCCCCCTCCTCTATACTCTGCCTCAGGACGGCCAACTTGGTCTCCCTCTGCTCCTGGCTGTCCTGGCCAAAGAGTTTACTGGTCATCCCTTTCAGAGAAAAGATTCGTACCGTCTACACACACACACAATAAGACACGCATATTAGAAATCAGCATAGTATATATTCATACATCCAATTTGATGGTTTTATCAAATTGCCTAGCAAAAATATTTTGAGCACAAAACTAATTCTGTTGATTTAAATATGGTGCTAGTGCCGACCTTGTGTGTGTTTGCCACCTGCTTGTTTGCCCAGGATGTGTATTAGGACCTGAGGTTTACTAAACCGGTGTGTGTTTGTGTGTTACCCCGTTGATCAGCTCGTCCCTCTGCTGTTTCTTATTGGCGAGGTCCTGAGCTGCCATCTCCAACTCATACTGGATCAAGTCCTGTTTCTTACACACTGACCTAAAAGACAAAAACATTTTAACAACAGGAAATTAGAAATGATGCTTCCACTGCCCCAAAATATAATGTGGGAAAAATAGCCAATTTCATCAATACAAGGATAAGGACATATCTAAAATAAAGTAAAAAAGGAAACCTTTGCCAGACATAAATGGTGACCAGTGACCCTTAACCACTAGACACTTCCTTGTGTTTCCCTCTTTAACACACTCACTTACCTGACAGCATCCGTGTAGAAGAGGTATTCTTTCAGTTGGTCTGCATAGTGCTCTTCTTCCTCCAGAATGTCATCTATTGATGTAGCATATCTGTGCGCATACAAAGTCACAATCAACAGTGAACCAATGCAGAAAAAAGACATAAGTCTAAATTAGGAGTTGCTCAGTGTTAAGACTCATCTGACTATTTTATTAAGTGTTAGCATGTGGGAGCGTACACTGGTTGGATTGTCCACTGCTAAGTCTACTACTTACGTGTCCATGTGGTGACCAGCACTCTGTAGTCCATCTCCCATCTCTTTCTCTATGGCACTCCACTCACTGAAGACACAACAAATTTAGGAGAACTTTACTTTAGAGTGATCTTTTTTCAACACAGCATAGGTTTTACTTAAAGTAGTCAAAATAACTAAATGCTTCGTTTTGTGCCATCATTTCCTCAATGTACACAGCAACTGAGGGCAGCAAAAGTAGGTGGATGCAGAATACGCACAAGGTGTCGTTTAATTTTAAGTTGTAGCTCCATTAATGGTTTATTGTGTTTAAATGTTGCACCATCTCTGAGGTCAAAGCTGTGATTTTATTAATGTAGAAAGATACATTAACAACAGAACATGTGTTTCTCACCTGAAGACTCTGCCATAGTTACCGTGGACCTTGTAGACTCCGTACAGCCTGTCCGCTACTTTCTAGAAATAAGACAACAGAATCGAGTTATGTGCGTTGTTTTATACTTCAAAATACCCTTTATTTAAAAACACCTTAGTGGCTATCTTTGTTTATAACAGTGACTCAATATATCCTCCATTAATATGAAATGCTTCACACTACCGTACTCATCTTGAAGCCTGAAACAGCTTTGAACTAACTGTGGACAGCTCATGTTACATGATAAGGCAATATGCAAAAACAATGCAAACCACTAGCCAAATCTAAGAAAACGGTTAAATAGGTGTGTGTGTGTGTGTGTGTGTGTGTGTGTGTGTGTCTGTACATGTCCAAACTCACCGCCCGCACCCTGAGCAACTGAGACATGACTGTGTTCAGCTCATCACTGGAGTGTCTCAGTGCTGTGAATTGCCTGGAGAAGACAACAAACGGGTCGTAGGTCAAACAGTGTTTTAGTGACACAAAGCATTTTCACTTTCGTACGGTTTTCCACCTACTGGTCTGGGTTCTTGACTCTGAACATGGCACTCAGAGACTTGAGTCTGGAATCAGCCTGATGGGGAACAGAAAATCACATTCGAGTTACGTTAGGGAAAGATATTTTACATTCAGCAGACAGGAGAATCTATGAGGGGTTGCTTCTGGTCTGAAAAAATACTCTGTTGATAATATAATTCCCAGTCAAGTAATTAGGGAGGAAGAACTAAGTGGATGATTATAAAACAAAATAAAAAATCTATTGAAGAAATGAGAGTGACAAAACACTACGACACCTGTACCTTGTCTTGGAAACCCGTCTCCAAAACCGCATCCTTCCATTTCTTCTCCTGAGGACAAAAAGATTGACAGATGATCAACAAGTGGACTATCAGAAATACAGTGTACACAGGGGGCCCGACACCTGTATGGCTACAAAGAGAGGCCGCAGCGGTATGAGCATGTTGCTACTGGCCACAGGGAGACCTGAGATACAAATCCAGTTTGAGGGTGCTTCAAATGGCAAGAATCTGCGTGAAACTATGGGTGAGTTATCTAATTTCACCAGTTTACTGATAAATAACTAATAAGAATGATGCATGTGATAGCTCTGTGGCAAATACTACAGGGTTTTATTTTCCATGCAATCACAGTGTGGGCGTAGAAGATTTCATTTTCTCAAAACACTGTAATATGCATTTTTAGATGATTCCATATTTTTCTGTATCGAGGATTTCCCCTACCATTATAAGACTTAGTGCACCCCCTAATCATTTCTGTTCAGCACCTAAGCCAAATGAAGGAATGGAAATATGTTTTTTTTCTACCACTCTGGAGACACAGGATACCACGTTGGCCCTCGATTACGCCTTTTTTTCTGTAGGTTTAAAGAAACTGGAGGTTGTCTTCTATTTCAATAGTAGACAATTATGTATTCACCAGTGCACCAGTGTTTGTAATGTTTAAAGAGTGTTTTGTTATTGGTTATTTGCAGCCATATATTGCTACGGATGCTATCAGACAGGCAATGAACCTTGGGTATGTGAGAATTCAACTGTCCAAATCATGTAGTCCAGATATTTTCTGGATCTTTTACTGCCAGCCTCCTAGCAAACCCTCCGGAGATCGCCCATGAGAGAGTACACAAGGATTATGTCCTGGAGAATCACTGCTAGCAGTTGGGTAATATTGACCTTTAACAGGCGGAAGGACGTTCCTTCATGCTCGACCCTGACTGACTCAATTGCGCTGACATTTTCCGGAGTTCATGTCTGAAATGGTTAAGGTTGGTGAGTGCTTAGTGAGTAAATCAGCCAGTTTTGTTCATCACTTTTATCCTGCAGGAATCTCGGAAGACTGATGTAACTTATTCTGAGGAAAGGAAACAAATCCATGACAGGTGAAATCTATCTCTTTATCTTCGCGTTTTTTTTTGCTGCAGAAATAAACCAGGTAGAAAAATCTGTCAGGCAAAAGCCAATTCTTGTGACAGCCCAGAATCACGTCTGTCACAGATGATCAGCTCAAATACACTAAAGTCTAAAGATTGTCAGAGAAATTGATAACGCAAGAGCAAAGAGAGCGAGAGACGAATTGACTCGCTACAGTAACCCTGTCAATTGACTTGAGGCCTCTGGGAAAGTGAGCTGTCTCCAGGTCACGACTGAACGAACAAACACTTTTGATTTATTTGATTTCTTCCATTGTTACGCTTGTTTCATGTTAAAAATGTCACCAACTTGCTTGCTGGGAATCTACTGGAGATGTTCCACCTGTACATTCACCCTAATATTTGGCAGACATTCCAAAAGAGGCCTGTGCAGGAAAATTTCTGGAAAATTTCTGGGAAATATCCAGAGCAACTGACGATGACATTTGTGTTCTCACATACTGTACAGCCCCTCTAGAAAATGTCAGGAAAATGTACGGTCCTCAATACAGTCTGAAAACAGCTTCAGAGGCCTGATAAAAAACAATTTGGCTCTTGTCATCAATTATAATTGTTTTAATTTTCGTCTGTGTTGTGTTTTTTTTTAAATATTGCAATGAAAATGCAGAGTTTCTCAGCCCACCGGAAAAAACCTTGTTATTCTTTAGCAACATCTAAACATCATTTGAATTCAAGTCTTTTGAATTGCTTTGACTGAAATCCCTGGTCATCTAAAAGCATAGGTTTTGCATCCGTACGACAGCAGACCTCAACGAGACATTAGGCGGTATGTGTTTGAACGCTAACCTCTGTGAGAAAGCAGATGAAGATTTCATCATCGGAAAGGACACGATGTGATGCAACACGCAACAGGAAGTTTTCCAGGCCGACCCTCCGTCGCTCAACAAAGTCCGGGTCGAGGTTATCTGCTGACAGCTTGTGCCAAACAAACTCTGCCTAAACAAGAGACACAATCCAGGAAGAGAGGAGAAAAATACAACATCAGCTCAAAAGTCCCGGTGAGTCACGCCTCTTACTCGGAAGAAACTGAAGCAAAAATAACTGAGGAAATGTCACGGCTGAATTTGTTTCTTTGTTATTAAACACATTCCAAGGTTCACATTTGTGTCACTCACCCTTTTCTCTGGCAGTGGAGGGATGACGACAAAGGGGTACGTGACCAGGAGGTAATTTCTGAGCAGCTCAAACTCACTGTAGCGTCTCCACAAAGTATCAGGTGCGGACAGTTGTCCTCCCTCTGGGAAAGCTTCAGCTGGCCTGCGGACACATGAGTAGACAGTGTGTTTATTTGTTGTACATGTGCCAGGACATCTGAGCAACTTTACTTGTTCAGAGCACACTGAGACACAGTAAGAGCAATGCATCTCACCTAACTTTAATATTTCAAGCAGAATATTGTTCTCTTTGCATGTGGCCGGAAAACTTGTGTCAGTGGGGAAAAACTCAAGAGTAAAAAACATGATGCTCCAGTTTGTGACCCACCGTGTTTCTATGAGGTAGACAGTGTAGGTTTCCTGCATGTTCACCGTGTTCTTCCCTGTTCTCTTCTCTGCCTCCGTCACGTTGATCTCCATTTTTCTCAACAGAGCTGTCCCTCGTTCCACCATCTGCGAAGACGAGAGAGATCGCGTAAGCATGAGAACAAATAATACAAAACATTAATTGAAAAGCAGAATATGAAGGTAAAGGAAGGTTTATCAAGGGGACGACAGACAATATGTGTGTGCAGGGTCAGTGTGGTTCTCGAGTTGTGAGAGATTATTAAACGTTCCACTCAGAACCAAGTAGATTCTGTTATTGAGATAAGCTAAGACAAAATAAGACTTTTTTTTAATCCCAAAAGAAATTCTTGTGCCAGCTTGCTCCAAGATCACCACATTTAATATTATAGAATACAGTGAATAAAACAAAAAGAGTATGGAGAGTGAAAATATCAGTGAAAAACAAACGTGTGTGTCAGTGAAACAAACATTCATGAGTAATGCAGAACCAGTGAAATAGATATGAGAGAAAAATAAGGAAGTGGTATGAGACAGTGAAAACAAATACTACACAAAAGTGGCCGTAAGTAATAGTGATAAAAGGAGACACTGATAATCGGATTTATCAGTGATCTGCACCAGAGTAGCTGTTTCTATACAGATGCATGTCGAGCGTTAAACACATCAACACAGAGGTGCAGGTCTGTGTTTGTGTCTTCAGGGTTGTGATCACAAACTGGAGGGTTGTGATCACACACACTGGAGGGTTGTGACAGACGTGTGCAGGTCACAAGACGAGACAAGATAATAAAACAGCCAGCGTCAGTGAACAGGGGGGAAATATCGATCTCTCTCTTTTTATCTCCTCTGAAACCATGAAGCTAAATTCATGTCAACTAACCTTTAGCCTTCTGACTTGCTAGCTAACTAGCTAAAGGCAGCATCAAAGTTTACAAGGTAGCTTCGAGCCACTGTTAGCATTAGCAACTTGGGCTGACTTTGGCACTATAGAGTCGATTCTGCAGAGTTAGCAGCTGAAGCTAGTTTTAGAGCTAACAGTCCATTTAAAGCTGTTTTAAAGTGAAGCTCCGTGTGTCACTACCCCCCCGGAAGCTAACACACAAGTTAAGGCCTGTTTGGGAAAGTTTTCACCGGTGAGAAACAGCAGCAGTTCCGGACTTATGAACATTGTATAACGGAGAGAAAGAGCCGTGCACGACCGTGTTGATGAGGTTGTTCTCCGATTCGGATGAAGTCAGGTCGGTGTTTCCGATCACAGCCACCTCGTTGGTCCCGGAGACAGCGGAGTCAGCGGAGTCTGCGGAGTCAGCCATCATCCCCTCCTGTCTGCTCCACTGTCAGCTGAGACGAGGTGGTGCGAGTGCGCATGCGCGTCCTGTCACGACGACCACTGAGACCTGGGGACCCAGGAGCGGCCCCTGGTACAGGCGACATAGACGGCTGCTTAGGGCGCAAATTGCCGAGAGGGCGGCACAAGAGACTGATTTATCATGACGTGACACATGCAATGTAAAACAATACAGTAACGTCACACCATCATCCTCTAACGCCGGGTTCACACCGGGCAGCACTAATCATATCACCCGTTGATCCAGTAGTATAAAAGCATATACTTACTTGTTGCTCCAACATTAAGCAGCGTCCCAACATTTGTCTTTTTTAGTGTTGTCTCTATACAACATGTTCCGAGGATCATAAATGTCGGGTGTCGAGGGTAAATTACATCTCCACTCAAGCATATGTGGAGAATACGTAGCCCCATCTCGACTGTATTCAGGTGACGAGTCTTTAACCTCAGATCATCAGCTTTGTGTTCACTCAGAAGTCCACTGCGCACCTTCTGCGCAGAAGCCCATTGCAGGAATTTGTTTTTTTATTAATTTAGTTTAAATGTATTTTTTCAGTTTTTTTTTACTTAATTTAAATTTACATGGTGTAAGATATATAACAATCAATAAGAGTTTGAAATTACTGTCAATTTTAAGAGATGCGTATATTACCAGAATGGAGATGGGAGAGAGTGGGGATTGAACCCCCGAGCCTTTCTTATTTGAGAATGAACGCGCTACCCACTAGGCCACACAGCCTGCTGAGTCCCAGGAGGAACTAAGCACACAAAAAAGATGTACAAATTATCGTGTGTCCGTGCTAATCTATGCTGCAAAGCTTCAGAGTAAATATTTTCTACTTTTCTACATATATTTGACAGCCGTACTTAAAAGTAACTTTTATATTTTTGGATTTTAGATACTGGATGATTTAACATGCTTTAAAAACCTATTGTTAGAGAATAACCGATTCTTGTCGTTTGGCGCCTTTCAAGAATCACAGCCGGCTGCTTGTTTCCATGTGATGTCCTGAGGCTGCCCCCTGCTGGCTGCTGGGTTCCTCTGCATTCCAGCTGTTGTCCTGAATGAGCTTTGCTAATGAAAGAATACTGCATAGTCACATGCAGTATGCGTTGAGAGCACAGCATCCTGGTTTAAATGTTACTACCAACAGATCTCCTCTGGTACTCTGTGTGCAACAAGCATACTGTGTCAGGGTGAAATGTTAATAAATTCCACTGCATACAGTACAAGCGACACAAAAGTTGTGTACTAACATGAGAAAACTTCCTTCAAAGTCATACAAAACACAATATGGATGATGGGTACACAGTTGTAGCGATGGAAGATACTTGTGTATTCACAACAAATGAGCTGTTAAAAGACCGCTCATTTCGTTTCATATCAGCAATGGTTAATAGATAATAAATAGATAAAATAAAGTGAAATAAACGTTTGATGTTTGGTTATTAAATGACAATTACAATGCTATTATGAAATCAAATCAAATCACCTAGAAGTGTATCAACTAAATGTGTGGTTTTGTATCAGCATGGTTAATAGATTATAAAGAGGTAGCAACATTTTTTTTAGTGAAATACAAAATAGATGTTTTTTACTGCAGCTGAAACTGGATAAACTAAACAACCTTTGAGTTTCTATCACAGTTGAAGGGTACCACAGGTGAGGTGAGGGGTATTCAGCTGCTACAGGCAACTCCACCACTAGATGTCACTACATACTACACACTGAACGTTTAAACATTCAGTGTGTGGAGTTGCAAGTTGCTGTGATGCTGTGGATGTGTGTAATGTCATAATATGATTTAGGTTTTTTTGTATTTCCAAGGTATCTGTTTGCCTTTGTGCCACTGTACCTTTTTTGTTATCCACAAACATATAACGTCTTGACTTAGTAAGGATATGCGACAGCACACTATAAATGTAAGGAATAAAAAGTGCAGGTGTTTACAATTTTTCTTTCATGTTGTTTGAAAACAAGAATCAGAAATATGTGCGTTAACTGATGAATTACCCCAACATGATGATGTCATTTGGTCCCTCTCTCATTGGTTGATGATGTTGTGGGCCCAGATGTGAATGAGAGGGATGCGGTGCACCTCAGCCCAGTTAACGGCACAGAAACAAGGCCTTTTAGTTCCTGTGGTCACCCTTTTGTGCAGCATTTAATGTTTAAAGAGAAGGGTGGAGCAGCATTTACTAAGGAAGCATTTTATATAGATACCACTGGGCATGGAGAGGGATGTTGGAGAGGGATGAATGAAAAAGAGACAAACAAAGGCATGAGAAGGAAGAAATTATCTGAAGGGTGAGTCTAATTAATACAATGATTGATTATGAATTGATGACATGGATGCAGGAGGGATGGATGGACGGATGGATGGAGTGATGGTGAAATGCGGTTTCAGGCATCAGCGTGTCAGGAAACCCCAAATCTGCACTGCAACCAGCAGTAGTCACAGCAACAGCATAGTTACCATTCTTTTCAGCCACTGACCTCAAACCAGCCATCACCACTTCCTGTCCGCACGCACAGGCACACAGACGCACAAATGCACACACGCCCCTAGCACCTAAATGTAATCGGCCTTTTGACAACTTTTTAGAGCCCTGACCATCGGTCTTGAGCAGCAACCCACAATAAGCTATGTACAACATGTGTGTGCGGGTGTTTCTTCCTGTTTTGTCTAAATCTGGAGGTCATGATGACTTAAAAATATTCAGTTACTCTAATTTGAATGGCTTGTATTGTACTGATATTCAAATGCAGGAGGACAAACAACAGTAATAACAGTTTAGCATACTGCCAAGAGGCAATTTGAAAATATATTAGTATTATTAGTATTTTCTTTTATGTTATTTAAAATATGTTATGTTTTTCAGACCTGCTGTCTACAACATATTAATTTTCACTGTTGTGTTTTTTTCTGATCAATCATTTCTGGTCAATACACATCTATTGAAGTTTGAGTGATGAACAGCAGAGGGCAGCATAAACCCAGCAATATTCATGTACAACAGCCTGTACAGTTTTATTATCAGAATCACTGGGTATTCATAGCACTGCATGATTAGGTTATACCGCAGTATGAGAACGAATAAGTGTAATTAGCATTTTTCTTTTTACCTTAGACATTTTACTTATAATAGTAACATGGGAATTACTAAAGACATCAGTGATGGCTTTGCTCCTCTAAAGTATCCTGAGAAGCAATGACAGTGTGATGATGTGCCAGTATACACAGCACCCTGACACTGAAGCAATCAGTCCTCTTAATATGTCATTAATAATATTTATATCTAATTAGATTTTTACATCTGTATTTTTGGCCCAAAGCCATGGGAATACAGTAAAAGTCATTATAATCTAATCTGCATATTCACATATACAATTTCTTTGTATCGATGCAGTAACATGGGCTCCAGGCCAAATAGAACCGTGAAGCATCTTGTCTTGTCATCCTGTATTTAGAAATTGCATTGTAATTGCAATT